>VYZS01012013.1:36415-56709 GCA_013400695.1 Neodrepanis coruscans | reverse complement strand
AATGTTTTGAAGGACTCTTCTAACCCAAACCATTCAGTGATTTTGTGATCTCATAAGTGTCAGGAGCTGAGCTGTGCAAGTTCATTCAAACTCTGAGGATGAAAAGTGATAAGTGATAATTTTAAGTGGCCTATTTCAGTGGGAATCACACAACGAACTCCTTGGGCTTTAGTTACCACTCTCACAGACTATTTCTGCCTTTGCCTGAATTGTTCTTCACATTTTGGTGTTTTGCCTGGCAAGCCAGAATAAAATACAGTGTTCAAATCTGTTGTTGGAAACCAGACCTTAGCTAATAACACTACTTACCACAGACAACATGCTGGTCACTGCTGCTCCCAGGTAGGCACTGAAAAGTGCTGTGAAAAAGAAAGGTAGTTCCTGTTGAGTTCAGTTGCTCATGGAGTAGGACAGCGAGGACAAGTATCTCTAACTCTGCCTTAGGCAGCTCAACCAATGATCATGACCCTGCCTGGACAGTACCCTCTTAAATCTCTTTCCTTAGCACTGTGTTCCCTCCAACCTGGAGCTTATGGAAAGGACAAAACAAACAAAGAAAAAAAAAAAAGAACTAGAGTGATGAATAATGTGCTATGGAATCAGAGGCTTTTGAAAAATGCACCGACATGGAAAGTATGTAGCTTGATGGATGGGGTTAAATAGGAAAATAACCCTTCCACCCTCATCTGTCCTACCTTTAGGGCTTGAAGGTGGGTCAATGAGATACAAAGCTAAATCATTTTTATATGAACACTGAATGAGCAATAGTTTCACTCCCAGCTTGCTCTGATATTGAAATTTCATATGAAATTGCCTTATAAATAATTCTTCAATTATGCTGTGTTACTTAGATCATGCCTTTGGTATCCATTTCAATAGAATGGGGAATGTGTACTGTCTTAACTGCAGCTGTGGACTGAACTTGAGCTCCACTTTTGTCAAACTTTAGGTATGTCCTTCTTCAAAGAAGGAATTTGAGCTTGTATCTGTGATTGGGAAAACCAACATGATTCACCCAGCAATGAATGAACAAACAGAATTAATGACTCAAAATGAACCATCTAATTTCAAAGGCTTCAGTTAATCAGTGTCCACTGATCTCTTGTTTTAAACACAATTTTTGGCTGAAAATGAAAGCGCAGCTTTTTATTTTGCCAAGGTACATTAAAGCCATGGCTCCAACATCCAGCTCCATCACTCTTCAGTCTCACCTATGTCCATCTGCCTTCCTAGAGGTGCCCAGCTGCCTTCATCCCACCTCTGCTGTAGATGCATCTTGTCTCACTTCAAAGGGGAACGTGGCCCAGATGCAAATCCATCGGGTACTTACCGCAGGAAATCGCCAGCAGATGTGTCTGCCAGGTGAGAGCATAGAACATGCCTCCGACTGCAACGCAGGAGAGGGAGCTGTTGTAGCCCCACAACCCCGAGTAGATTTGGCTAAATGGCGTTGCCAAGCTCAGCCCTGGAAAATAAGTCAAAGATATGTCATTCCTTGGCCAAATAGATAAGATCAGTGGAGAAATGGCATGAATCCAGATTTCCAGGGTTCTAGCACGGTGTTCCTATTTGCAGTCATGTTGCTATGGTCAGAGGCCAAAGACACTTTAATCTGGTGAAATGGTAGCAGAACTTCCCTGTACATGCTTAGCTGAATTTGGTGATGTGATTTCAATAGAAGATATATGAGTCAATGTGTGATCCTTAAATGCATTCCTGGGGCCCACACATTCAGACTGATGGCTATGACTTTTATCAGTCTGCTCCTAAACCCACCAGAATTTATCCAGAAATAAAGTGTTTCATGGTAAAAATTGATCTCAGCCCAAAATGCACTTCTAAAGATTTCCACCATCATAAAACAAGGGAAGAGAATAGGGAAGTAGATCAGAAGAATTCTTAAAACAGAAGTCCTTGTATATTTTGTTCTCAAGCAGTCATTCTCCAGTGGAAGAAACACTTGTGACTCTAAGTGTTCCACTTATGACAGTTCCTCTTTTATTCTCCATGCCTGTATATAAATCTATGACACAAGTCAAATCCTTACCTGCCAGCATTCCCACTGCTGAGCCAATCACTGCATGCAGACAAGTCAGTGGGGAAGAGATAAATAAAGCCATTACAAAAATTCCCCCAGTCCACGGATTGTCACAGCCGTAAACCTGGCCCACACCAACTGGAATGGATTTCAGGAGCTGTAAGAAATAAAAGAAAACACAAAACAAAACCAAGACAATTTGTTATTTGCTTTGTAACTTTTTTTTTTTCACCTATTTTTCTTGGCCATGTTCATGTTTGGTATTTGTTGGATGCAGTTCATCTTTTTAAGTGGAACATTTGGACACTTCTTGGGAGACAGCAGGGCATTTCCACAGAATTTTCCCTTCAATGAAAATGAGTCATAACTTGTTCCCTTGCCATGAGCTCCTCTGCCAGGTTTTTGCTCTAATGTCAAAAGTAAACATTTTGTGAAAGGGTTTACTCATCATCTTTACATGTGCTGCTGACTTGGCTGTTTTTACATACCCATACAGACCATAATAGTGAACCTTGGGAATGGAATTCCCTTGGGATTCACTGGGAATATGGGTGGAGTTGCTGGGTTGGTGGAACAGAACTCAGCTTGGTTACTCAGCTGATGGTTTTGAGAGAGATGGTTTTGAGCCACTTTTCCTTTTATGGTCCCCATAAAATTATTCACCATGGTAAATGTTCTTTGAGAAATGTCACTTGTGGGTTGATATTTAGTGTCAATTAACTCCCTTTTCTTAATGACTCCCTGGGAGCCCCTCAAAATAGTCCGGTGAGCCTTGGGGGAAAGCAGTTACTCTACTACCTTGTTTAAGGTGTTATATAGAAGAGTAAAATATTTCTTTGGAAAGGTCCCACTTGAATATAAATTAAAAATATGTGAATGTGGGCTGGCATACATTTGTGCCATTCTACCATGGTAATATCTGGTGGCTCATGTCTAATTAGAAAGATGCAATCTTACAAACAAATTATTAAGTTTTCTGAATGAAAAACTGAAATTACCCTGTGAGTTAATTGGAAGTCTCAGCACAACCTTAGCTATGGGGAGGTGATCAGTATATGCATAGGAATTGGGAATTAGATTCTAGAGACTATGTCAAGATTATAATAGATACAATAAGATCCAACTGCAAATGAAAGATACGAAAAAGATTCTCATTTTTGAGCTATCAGAAATCTTAATTCCTAGAGTAAACTTTTATATTTTGGATAATAGCCATTTAATAGATTAAATTTTGTGTTGCCAGGCCATACTGCAGTAACAAAGGAGATGGATCTCTTGGAGTGAGTCCAGAGGAGGGCTGGAGCACCTCTGCTGTGGAGACAAGCAGGGAGAGCTTGAGATGTTCAGCCTGGAGTAGAGAAGGATCAAGGGAGATATTAGAGCCCCTTCCAGTGCCTAAAGGGGCTCCAAGATAGATGGAGAGGGACTTTGGACAAGGGATGGAATGACAGGACGAGGGGGAATGGCTTCCCACTGCCAGTTAGATGGGATATTGGAAAGGAATTCGTGGCTGTGAAGTGGTGAGGCCCTGGCACAGGCTGGGCAGAGAAGCTGTGGCTGCTCAATCCCTGGAATCCAATGCCAGGTTGGGTGGGGCTTGGAGCAGCCTGGGATTGTGGAAAGTGTCCCTGCCCATAGCAATGGGTGGAACAAGATGAGATTTAAGGTCCCTAGGATCTAAAGGATCTAAATCATTCCGTGATTCTGTAAAGGAAGATAATACATTTCTGTAGTAGTTTCATTTGTAAGCAAAGACGGCTTATCTTTATGACATCCTACCATTGGGATTTCAGCCTCTGTCCAGGTGATGTTTGGTGTTGCTGTTGCAGGTTGAATGACAGTTGTAGGGAAGAAGATGTTGTGTGGTCCTGATGCAGCCAGATAAAGGGACAGGGCCAAGTTGAAAGGCAAGGTGAGAACAGGTAGGTCCCATTTGCAGAAGACTGAACCTAAAGCACTGGTGAAAATAGGGCTGAAAGAAGAATAAAATGTTCTCACTAGAAGCTTGTCGGCTGGGCAAAAAAACCACAAACCCCAAATCCAACCATAAATCTAACTGCAGGAAATTTGATCTTTAAAAAGAATGAACCAAAATCCACAGTTGCTTAATTTCCTCAATCTTTCTAATCAAATCAGAGATATGATACCGTCACCCAATAAATTTCCTATCCATCCCATGGCAGTTGTCAATGTGCAAATTTCTGTCATATTATACAGTATATATGGTGAATTTAGTGAGCATAAAGGAGACAGGATACAGTGATTTAATGGTTATTCCTCAGCTCAGACTCAGTGTTTACCTCTTTTTTTTGGCACTTGAAGTGGACTGAATCCAGGACACCTATGCCAAATAGGTCTGAGTGAACTGTGAAAGTGGCCATGTGCCCCTGTTCAACCTTGTGGATCAGAAGTAAAATCTGACATCAAAGTGACCACAACACTACATGAACTTCAGGCAGACAGATTATATGTGTGGTTTTAGCAATCTGCAACTAGATATTTTGGGGTCAAAGACCAGCTTTCAAAATTTTTGCTGTGCAAATACCTGGTGAATTGTGGTGTCATATATATGGGTAAAGTATTATTAAATGTTTGTTTTGATTAGTGTCAACCATCCTGTCTTGAGACCACTGAACAGCTTCTGTGCCTAGAGAAGTAAATTTCCATGACATTTTTATGTGGTGGCTTGAATAGATGAAACACTTGTGGTTGATCATGGTAGGGAATGGTGAAAATAATGTTCCTCTTGAAACAAAAATGAATTGACTCATCACAGCAATATGACTCACATTTAGAGTATTGAATTACCCGTGATCAGCCATCTATTTTTCTTTTCCCCATTGGGCTTATTTGTGATGATGTGGGTATTTTTTATTTGTTTCTTGGTTACCTTTGAGTTTAGAAATGAAAATAATGACACAGATTTAGCAGTACAAATGTGTTAGTTGTTTTTCCTTTCCATTGCAGTCGGCATACGAATACAACAGCTCAGTCTGGTGTGGAGACGTTGGGGTAAGAAAAGGAAGCAAAGGAGCCATCTGACTTACCAGGTCATGGACATCAGTGCTACAGGCAGCAGAAGCCACCAGTGGTAATCTCCCTTAGCAGAGAAGACGGCCATGAGCAATCCCACCAATACCCCGTTGTATCCATACAGGCCTGCTGCTATGGCTGATCTGTGGGAAGGAAACAATTACCTTCAAACCCTCTCACCTGAAGAGTCTTTGCTTGCATCACGTCTTCCCTCCCCACACAGTTGTGACTCTGCCAAGACTCATCTACTGACTTTCAGTTTTGCATATTTGAGTCCCATGTCCCCTCAGCAACTGCCCCTTCTGTGGGTATGTCCAGTGTCCTTTTGCAGCTGGTGGGTAGAGCTGTCCAGTCCTGCCAGACCAGATCAGGGCCAGTGAAAGCTGGATCATACAATCATAGGAGGTTTGGGTTGAAAGGAAGCTTAAAGATCATCTAGTTCCAATCCCCTGCCACAGGCAAGGACAACTTCCACTAAATTCAGGCTTCTCATCCACATTATGTGTTTAACACATAAGTCAGCACTGAAGTGGCTGCCTGGTTCTGGAGGGGAAGTGATGGACTTACCTGTCCTGACCCAGAATGAGTGCTGTTAAAGTTGAGGCCACTGTTCCCAAACACCCTGTGAGTGTCCACCATGGGTTCTGCAGCAAGAAGCCAGCAAGTACAATCAACCCACTGAGGGGATTGTTGACAAACATCACCTGGGATATCCCACGCAGCACCCAGTCAATAAACTGGATCATGAGAGGTTTATCTGGAAGAGATCAAATTAAATAATAAAACAAGCCCCCTAAAGTACACAGATGGTACTGATTCAGGATGTATTTTTTGAAACTCAGGAAGAGCTTTGGCGGTGGGACTTGGCATCATGACTGAAGCAATGAATCAACAAGGCTGTAAAACCTGACTGGGATTTATTATGGTCTGTACTGAAATCTTACAGCTGGAAAACTGAGATGAACAGTGTGGTTGCCAGAAACTTGTGTTATAAAGCACCCTGGACCGGATTCATATGAACCAGCTAATTTATGATGTCTGTGGCTCAGATGGCAAATTGTGTGTGTATCCCACTGCTGATTTATTATGGGGACCAAACACACCTACCTATGTGTAATTTAACTTCAAATGGCATTAGGCTTGACAGAAACTGCTCAGCTGAAAGGACATGGAGTGTTATGAAGGATGGCACAACACAGAATAACCATCTGGGGCTATGTTCTGTGGGACTAAATTCACTTTGTACATGGCTTGTTGGGAGGTAAATGTCATCTCAGACATCCTCAAGATTTAAGCAGTATGTGGGTCTCTGCATAAAGCTGTTTTTTCCCCCCCTACAAAATGTACATTGCCACGGGTAGAGGTAGTTTCTGTACTACTCTAACTTGAATCATATAGCTGAGAAGTTAGTTATTACTCCTTTGATGTACTTTTCATTTGGAATCCCCTATTTAGTCATGATGAAGTAGCTTTACCTTTTAGCCAGGCCCCAAATTCCTTCATATCTCCACTGATGTACCCAACAGCTTTGCAGACTCTCTTTCCACCTTTGCTCAGTGGATTCTGCTTCATTGGCTTTCTTTCCCCCATGGTGTCTATCTTGACATCGACGATGCTTTCCATGTTGTTTTTCTGACCCTTTGATAAAATTTTAGGAAAAAAAAAGACAAATCTTGAACAGTTCATTTGAATGCCTCTTACAGATTCCTGTTTATTCTCTCTACCACATATTATTGCTCACCATGTGTTATTTTGGAGCCAGAAAGGGGAAATTCCTTATTCTGAACACCTCATTCTCATATTTCCATGAATATATACTGTCTCCTTCCAGACTTCCATGTAGTCATAGATTTGAACACCACAAGGAACCACTGAGCCATTTGTCAGAGTGTTTTACCTAATTTTAACACCCTTCTCAGCTATAAAACATTTTCTAGAAATCAAGCAGCTCTTGATTTAAAGGGTGCTTTCGAAAACAGCAAGACAGCATTAGAGGACACTGGCTTCACAGAGGTTGAAGATTATCTCAAGATTCAGCTTGATAGAGATCTACACCATGCAAGAAGATGTTTCAATTATTAAGTTTCCTCTGTTCCTTAACCCATATTTACAGTTTGAATTTTTCCATCAGTCATCAATAACAGGCACCTAAAATTGGGTTTATAGGTCTCTGTACTGTCACCTCTTGGGATCAATTCAGCCTTTCTGCTGAGCATGGGCTTAGCTTGAGGGATGGATTTCTATGGTGACTTATACCATTACTCACATGCATTCATACATTTCTTTTCTCAGTTAAACTTTACTTTTAGCTGACCCATCCTTAAAAGTACCCAGCACTGATTCAAGAGATTAAAGGCCAAATTCACAGTGCTTGTTTTCCATTCAGCCTCAGTCATGTTGCCTTCTCTGCCAAGACAAGATACGGGACCACATGTTGGAAGCCAGAGTAAGAAACTCTCAGGGACTAAGTGTTAATAGCAAAACAAGGGTGTTTAGGCCTAAATAAGATATTTTGGGTATCCATGTAGAGCTGATAGAGTTGAGGTCCCCTATGGGGCACAAGCCCTCTGGATAAGGAGCTGCTGGAAAACCCTTTGGCACCTCATAGAACTCTAGACAGCCTGAATCAGGTTGTAAGTCAGAAACTTACACCTAACTGTAACAGTGGATTTTAAACACAGTTTCCTGTAGCCAAATTGTTATTTTTCTAAGAGCCAATTCTCAATATGAAGCCAGCAAACTAAAAACAGCCAAAACTTTCCCTAGAGTGTACTTGTGTTTCCTGAAGAGTAGGATTAATTCCTGGTAGTTATCAATGCAAAGGAACAAAAAACAAGGTGTGTTGTTGACTGAATACAGAACCAGAGCTGCTTCAGGTCTTGTGGTGAGTACCAGCAAAAAGTAACGAATTTAGGTAGGCTGATAACAGAATGATATAAACACATAGGTATTAAGTTAGTCCTTGACTCACTTGAAACTTCAGTAAAAGACCTCTTGGCAGCCCAGAGAGAGAAACACAGATGCTGAGTGCTTAAGCTTAATCATCCTCACCCCTGGGCATTACATTCCCAGACCTAGACTTGTGGTCAAGCATCTCAGAGTCTCTGTAGGGAAATGGTTTGTGAATGCATATCCTGGCCAGTTTCTTACTCTTTGTTAATGAAGGACTAATGGTGACCTTTTGAGATGTAGCAAATATTTGTACAAATAAACATTTTCTGCCTTCTGGAAGAGCCCAGCTAATACAAGAATATGTTCCATATGAGAGGGTGATTACAGAACAAGTAAGCAGGAAAGTGTTGAATTTGACTTTGTGTAGAACGTGAAGGCAAGGACCTTAAATAAAAAAGTTAAGGAACAAAAAAAAAGAAAGGAAGACAAGAGTGTTTCTAGGGAAGGTGTCTTGGTGCTGGAAGGCTTTTTCCTAGCTCAGTTATAATTCATTACCTTGACTCATTAACCTTCACTTTTCTCAGATTTTAATCTGAAATAATGGACTAAGTGAATTGAATGCACTTTCAGTTAAATCAAAATTTCCAGCCAAGATAAATACTCTTCATTTGGTGAAAGTGCACTTACATTTTCCATTTAGAGAATCTTCCTCTTTACTTAAGCTTTCTCTGTTGCTAACCTGTGAACTCAAGTGCTGTTGCATTGCAGAGTGATGCTGTGTGACCCATGCCCAAGGTGTTTCCCTGCATGCTGAGTGAGGAGCTGGAGCAGGAGTCTGTGGTGTGGGGTATAACATGCATGTGAAGAGGTATTGGGGTCACTGACTAGTCCACTTGCACAGTGAGTAAAAAATGGATCAAGTTGAGGGCCCTAATTCTTCCATTCAAAAATTGATGTATTGCTTTGCCACATAAAAGAATTCTGCAAGTCTGAGCCAGCAGAGCTCCTTTTCTCTGGGTTTCCATGGGCAGAAATGAGGTTGGCTCAATGCACTTGGCATGGCAAAAAGACCAGGTGACCTGGTGAGTCACTTCTACTAAACTGTTTCAAACTTCATCCCCAAGGAAGGCTGCGTCAGTCCCCTGCATACCTGTTCTTCCAGAGTATTCAAAATCACAGGAACTCTGGAGTGATCACGGTTACCTGCTGGGCAGCAGTGCTGGTCAAACTCAGGTTCATTATGTCGTAGAAACATAGAATAATTTGGACTGAAAGGGACATTTAAAGGTCATCTACTCCAGCCCCTTAGACATTTCCAGTTTATTTCATCTTTCCTATCAGTTTAGTAGTGACAAGAGGGAATGGCTTCACACTGACAAGAGGGCAGAGGTAGATACTATGTTTGAAAGAAACTCTTCTCTGTGAGGGTGGTGAGGCCCTGGCACAGGTTGCTCAGAGAAGCTGTGGCTGCCCAATATCTGGAATGAATATCAAGGCTAGGTTGGACAAGGCTTGGAGCAACCTGGGATAGTGGAAGGTGTACCTGCTCATGGCAGGGAGTTGGAATGAGATCATCTTTAAGGTTTCTTCCAACCCAAACCACTTTAGGATTATGGAAGGTATCCCTGCTCATTGCAGGGTAGGGTTGGGAGTAGATGACCTTTAAGATTCATTCCAATCCCTTAACATTCTGTGATTCTATGATTACGTATGGTAAGGGAGAGTGAAATTATTGTAGAACAACATCTGCACTTGCAAGGCAGCCTGATGGGTAATGGGTAGGCCAAGAAAACTTTTGGTTTCTGATGGGGTATTCAGGATACAGTAAAGAATCAGATCCAGCCCCATTGGTTTCATGACCTCCCTGAATCCCACCCCAGGCATTGCCTGGGGGCTGCCTCCTGTGTGAGGGTGTTTGGCTGTCACCACAGCCCTGAGGCTTGCCCCATCTGTTCAGAGGCACAGAGCTTGAAGGATTTGTCCATGCTTGTTTAAAGAAGTAGTGAACCACTTGGAAAATGGCATCAACATAGAATTTTCTAGGCATTTTAAACAGTTTTTGACACTGTGTGAAGCAGTATCTGACATATGTGTGCTCAGAGTAATGATTTGTCAACACATTATCTTATTTTAGTGGGTAGCTCATAGCAGGTATTTAAGAAAGGAGAGACTACAAGAGGTATTCTGAATTAACTCAGAATTGCAGAGATGCTCAGAGAATTTAAAGTCAGTAATGTTTGAATATTAATTCAAACTGAAGTGTGCATGTTCTGATGGGGATTACATGAAGGCCAGTCTGCAGCAGGTCTTTTGAAGACCTGCTATTGAAGTTATGCTAACATGTGGTTTTCACTCAAAGTGCCTTTTTGTTCTTAGTGTGCAAAGGAAGGAAATGGAAATAATTACAAAAGGAGCATTCTGCTGGAACAGACTGCTTGGCTTCTGCAGGGGGGCAGGTTTGGTAAATTATTTTTTTTCAATTTCTGATTTCTATTAGTTTGGGAAAGTGGGGTTTTTTGATGCCAGACTAAAGACTGAGTAAGCCCTGTCCTCAGACAGACAGCTTGAAGCACACTGCCTCATCTCACATAATCTCCAGAGAGGAGCTCCCATCAGGGCTCCCAGTACTGGTGTGTAACTGGTGAGATACAGGAGCAGCAGCAGGATCCAGGAAGAGCCAGTCTAAGTGTAATTTTCATCTCAGTGGTGCACATTTCTGCTCTGCTGTAAGCGCAGAGGAACGACTTAAAACTATAGGGTATTGTGGGAAGTAAAAACAAACAGATAACAAAGAAAGATGTTTCTCTCTTGTGAAGGTCAAACCATCACAGGGCCGGGACTCTCATCTATTGTTTTTTTTAACCATCTTTTCAGGGTTAATGAATGTCCCGTAGTGAAATACTGACGTTATGCAACTTCATGTCTCCCTAAATCAATTTTTCTTCCACTTGTGTACACTTCCTCCTTGTCACACCGTACCCACGGCATCTCAGTAATGCCTCGTTAAAGCTGCCGCGGAGCAGGCTCCGTGCTGAGGCTGCACTCCTGCATCAGCTCTGAAAATACCCTTTTATTCACCTGCTGAAGTGGAGACAAGCCCGGTCACACATTCGTTATGTGCCACGCATGGTGAGAGCGGTGCAGTGCCTGCAGCTGGGAGAGGAACTGGGAGAATCTCTCCCAGGTAACAGGCACTTCCAAGCTGGTGTCTGCGTGCTGGATGTTGGACTTATATCTCTGAAAATGCAGCAAAGTGATCTAGCACTTTCTCTCTATCTCTCTCTCTTTCTCTCTCTTTTTTTTTTTTTTCTGGAATTTTCCCCTCTCCTTGCCAAAATTCGAGTTTCTTTGTAAATCAAGAGGATTTAAGTTACTGTGTGGTATTTGTTTGTCCAAGGACCCGCTACCACACAATTGCAGCCATTGTACTGTGCATTCTCTGAATTGTTGCTGTGAAGTCTGCAGGCAGCCAGCTCTGTGTGCAGCCTGTTTTTAGAGGAATTCCTGCATCCAAGTACAATAGGAGGAAAGGGCCAGATTCTCAGCAACTCTAGTTACAGCATAGCCTGCCTAATGTTACCAGGGGTTTAGTAAAGCTGGATTAGTGTTGTGTTATGCATAGGAACACAAGCATGCACAAACACACTCCTCCAAACAGAGAGATTATAATGCCCTTGACCCTCACTGGAAAAAGAAAAAAAAAGTTCAGGTTTCCCCATAGAAGATATATTTCAAAGCATTAGTTCAAAAGAAAGCTTATCCCTCAAATATTCATTAAGCCCATCCGCAATTCAATTTTCAGAGATCTGTCTCTCAGGGACACAGGAATACAGAGACACTATAATATTAATTGTGTATTATTA
The DNA here is from genome assembly GCA_013400695.1 of Neodrepanis coruscans. Classification (NCBI taxonomy): domain Eukaryota; kingdom Metazoa; phylum Chordata; class Aves; order Passeriformes; family Philepittidae; genus Neodrepanis; species Neodrepanis coruscans. The sequence goes on along the minus strand of VYZS01012013.1, from coordinate 44,883 downwards.
CTGTCTGGGCATTTTTCATTTTGCAGAATAGAAAGGCAGTAAAAGGAGATGTTAAAGAGTTCCAGTTATTTTTTTTTCCCCTCAAAGGTTCAGCCAATTGGGCTAAGCAGTACTAATAAATCCTCACCCTACTAGAAGCTTCTCAATAATTGATATCCTTGTGACATTCCCTAACACCTGTGCTCCTCCTGAGCCTTAGCTGCTCTCCTTCAGCAGGACTGACCAAATGCTGGAAGGTTTTTTGAGGGAGAAGAAAGACCCAGGTAAGCCAGTAAGTCAGTAACAGGGTGCATGTTTACTGCTGTGCATTAAAAGGAATGAACAGAGTACTCTTACCTCTCTGATGAGCTCAGGGGTAGCTGTTGCTTTGTTCGTTAGGACAGAGGGAAAGTAGAGAAAAAGAAAATGCCCCACCAGCTTATATAGGCTAGCATGGCTCCTGTCCTGATATTACTAATTAGTTTTTTTCTCCTCCCACTTTGTGAGCTCCAAGTGAAAGTTCCCCTTTGAATTCTCCACCTTTCCTCTTGCTCTGTCCTGGATCTCTTGCCAGTAGTCTCTACAAATGTCCTCTTCCCCAGAACTTTTTTTTTAATTTTGTACTGTGATTTTGGTTAATTCTCCTTTAACTCTGTCCTTTCTCCTCCTCTACCACCCAAAAGGACTGAAGGCTTTGAAGTGGACTCTCAATGTACCTGAGCTCAACTTTTACAGTATTATTCTCCTTATCCAACACAATTCAACATCCTACCCTCTCAAAACTCTGACCAGGGAATGTGAATCACAGCATTTTGTGTTCAGCAGCCTGTGAAGTTTTTCTGCTTCTAGGTAGTTTCCAGAAGCACTGTTCTGTTAAGACAACAGTCAAAGACCTGGTGACCTGCCATTGTTCAATTGCTTTTTATCAAATTTTTGAGAAATTCAAGGGGTATTTTTCTTTTTCTTTATTTTTTTTCTTAAAAACTGTTTTAATTTTTTTGTTGTTATTATTTTTTTAACCTAGCCTCCTTGGCTCAATGAAGGAGTCTGAAATATCAGAAATGTGACACATTTGAGTGGTTTCTAAGGCCATGAAGGTGCAGCAAAAGACAGAGAAGAGGCTGAAGGGGGAGATCTTGAGATAGTGAGTTATAGGAGAAAAGGCAAAGAAGAAGCTAGTGAACTTAAGGACCCTGTTAGGCTAATTTAAGCTATGGTAGACTTCATTTTAGGGCTCTTGCAGTGATGGTTTAGAAAAGCAAATTCACCTGGGTGCTGGAGAGAACAGTTTACTGTTGAAACAGAACCCATCTAGCTTTATGGCTTTTCTTCCTCCAGCACTGTTAAAACAGCCTCAGCATCCACATGAGCTGGATTGATGTTATGCTCACTGTGTTCATTCCCAGGGTGAATCTCTTTTGATGGATATGTTTTTAACGGCAGAGCGGATTTGTTTCTCCCTTAAGAGGACAGCATCTGATATAAGTTGTCAGTTTAACATCGCTGCATGGGCAAAGCTTCCTCTGATCAAACAGGCACCAGCCCTTCTGAGTGAGCCAGACTGTCATACCCTGACTTTGCACTCAGCAATACATGTTACACGAAATTTTGCAGAGGAACTTACTCCACTCCAGTGTTTTTTTCCCCTTTACTGTTAATTTCTCCTTGGGCCACCTTTGCTTTCTCTGGTAAAATAAGTTTTTGCATCTCAAAAATTTTTGCATCTCATTGGGCGATTTGGATGGGGGAGCCCTCATAGGGAGTCTGTTCAGATTGAGTTTTAGGCTTCACATCTCTCCTGTTTCAGGGATGCTTAGAGCTGGATTCAAGCTATTTAAAGCAACTTATTTTCAGCTCTCTATCCAAGGGATGCAGCACAAGGGTCATGCAGGGTTTGCTGCTGAGCTGTGGTGTCTCATCTGTGGAGCTGTGAGGTTGTTCTTTCCTCTGGGGAATTGCAGCATCCCAGAACGTTTTGGGTTGAAAGGGACCTTAAGCTGATCCTGTTCCAGCCTCTCTGCCATGGGCAGGGACACCTTCCACCATCCCAGGTTTCTCCCAGCCCTGCCCAAACTGGCCTTGAACACTGCAAGGGATGGGGCAGCCACAACTTCCCTGGGAAACCAGTGCCAGGTCCTTGACCTGTCGTACACATCCTTGTACAAAGGCACCAGACTCAGGATCACTCTGTCTGAGTCTGGTGCTTTACCTTTGATGAAGTATTTGACAAGCTGGAGTGACACAAAAAAACCCACAGGCTGGCACATCAGTGATGGATATCTTGGAGTGATGCATTGTTTAGATTATCAGAGCTGGTTAATAAGTAACAGCATCACAGTCTGCTGATTCCTGCGTGGGAATGAGGTCCCTGGCAGGAGCTTGCTGCATGAGCTGGAGGCAGAGCAGTGAAGATCTCCACTGCCATGTGACAGGCTCACTGGGTCCCAGGTGCAGCCAACTATTGGAGGCTTTTATTGATGCAGTGACTGCCTTAGAGAATCCCTAAAATTCCAGAAATTTACCTTCTGAAAAGGTCTGGTCCTGATCCCAGCTTGGGTTCAGGAATACCTGCCTGCTAATGAACACCTTAAGCAGAGAAAGCACTCCTTGTTCTTTGAGAACAGAGATTCCCTGTAGGGTTGGTGTAGAAAGTTGGCAATAATAGAAAACTTCCCAGGTGTAACTCAATCCATGTCACTTCAGGTGCTCATCACTAATCTCCAGTGCTGGGCACTCCAGGCCATTGTTTGGACTTTGGGATTCAAGGTGGGAGGACTGAAACAGCAGTGGCCATACCTTGCCAAAAGGATTAAGTTGGCCTGTTATGTAGCTGTCAGGTGTCATCTGCCAGGGAGTGGGCCACCAGCTCTGGGTGCCCATGTAATTAATGAATGATGTGCAAACTGATCATTCAAGCAGTACTTGTAGCTGACTATTGAGTTGCCTCTTGATTTTAGGCATGTGTGAAGACCACTTGGTGCCAAGGACAAGGCAGCTGATATTGCTGTCTGACAGGTAAATTTTGTGTGATTTAGGAGGTCTGAATCTATGGCCTATCTCATTAGCTCTCTTCTGGCAAAGCTGGTTGAAGTGTGATTTTTTCTGCATAATGTACTCTGCTCTGTGGGAAGATGGCCCTGAGAACATCCCTTGGACCAAACCCAATACTTGACATGGTCAGAACAGGGGTTGGTTGTTGGATCTCAACCAGACGTAGCACCTGAAAAATGCCTGAATGATCCCTGACTGGTTTAGCTTGCCAGGCAGGAGCTGTCTGGTTGCATTAGCTGGGTACTGTGCCTGAACTGGTCAGCTGTGCCAGGAAAGACTCTGATGGCCCTAATCCAGCTTCACATGCTCTGGCTTCACACCTCTCAAGGTTCAGTGGCCTTCAAGAGGTGCATTGAAAACCAGCTGGTAGCAGATTGCCTTTTACTGCTGGTTTTGGCTGTGCATCTCAGCTCAGGTTGCATTGCAGGAATTAGGGAGCTACAACAGCTCTTGGATTCCAACAAGTTCTTTAAAATGATGTAAATCCATGTGGATGTCTGCAGATTGCTAGAACTCAAGTCTGCCTTTGCTGAGTTAGGCTGTGGTTATGTGATATGTGGACAACATTTGTGGGTTCCTAGTCATCTAGGAGGCTTGGAGGCTGTTTGCTGTATTTTCTTGGTATGACCCTGTCCTATACTGGGAAGCCTCAAAATGGACATTATACCCCAGATGTGTCTCACCAGTGTTGAGTAAAAGGGAAGGATCACTTCCCTTGACATGAGACACCTGGTTTGTGCCTGGTTTGTGTTGTAACCTGTTGCTGGATTGTGGTCACCTTGTTGAACACCAGGACTACCAGAGATTTTTCTGCCAAGATGAGATGTTCATTTCCAGCTGGATGATTTCAGTCCGGTACTGGTACATGGAATTGTTCCTCTCCAGATGTATAACTTTGCACTTCTCTTTCCTGATCTTCATGAGGTTTTTTTGTAAGCCCATTTTTCCAGCCTGTTGAAGACCCTCTGGATGGCAACACAACCCTCTGGTGTACCCAACACTACTCCCAGTTTGTACCTTCCCCATATTTGCTGAGGATGTGCTTTGCCCCAACACCCTGGTAATTAATTAAGAGGTTAAACTTATTACCCCTGGATTACACAACTAACGAGTGGCCTCTACCTGTAACTTGTGGCACTGGTTATAACTCTTTGAGCTCAATCACTTAAGCCCAACCATTCACAGCAAGATTTCAATTCATCCTGCTGTCCACTTACTCAGCCCATACTTCATTAACTTATCTTTGAGGATATTAGGGGAGAGAGTGGCAAAACCAGGTAATGCTCCAAAATTGCTCTGGTAAGGTGAAGAACCTTTAAGACCCATCTGGTCCATCCTCCTGCTGTAAGGCTGACTATGACTGAGCCCAGTGTTTCACTTCCAGAATTTTTCCCTAACAATGGTTCCTCTGGAGGTGTGTGGGAAGATGACAATGGTAATGGAGGTATGGCAGGAGTGGGAGATAACCATATGGTGTATTGACCTGCCCTACAGTCAGGGTGCCTTTGGGGAGCAAGTCTGTCCCCAGCAATGTCTGTGGCCACATCGACTTTCATCATCTTGTTTTTATGAGTGAATACAGAGTGGAAAATTCTGTTTCAGCACAGAGCACCATGGAGTCTGACAAAACCTTGTACTTTTTGCTGAGGGAAGTAGTTTTGGGTTTATATGGAGGGGACCAACAGCCAAGCTGGCACGGGCAGCTTCTATCCCTTCATTTTGGACTGTAAAAATTCTCTAGAGAAAGCTGCTAGCTGACATTTCCTCTGTGAGACAGCAGGCTGGGGTTTATCAAGTGGCTATGGGAAGGGCTGGAGCAGAGCACCGTCTGCTCCGGTGTCCGTCTCCCTCTCGTGGTGTGTCTCCAGCAAAGCCACAAATGCAGCTGTGGAAATCACAGCAAGTACTCAGATCCCCGTTTTCTCAGGGCTCATAAACAGCAGTTCCCTGGCCATGGCACAGTCCAAGCTCCCCGTGTTCTGGGTTTGTATGCTGTATACTGATGTATACTGATGATGATGTACACTCCCCAATTTAACAGTTCTCCTAATGCACACATATAATTTCCCTCCTCTGCCTACCTGCTCTGGAGACCAGCTGCCCTTTCTATCGACATTGATATGTTTTCATGACTGACCTCCTCAGTCCACACAGCTCCAAGGGTGCATAGGTGATATCTGGAAACAAGATTATTGATTAAGAGCAATAGTTTCTGTCTGTCTCCTGGGATAGAAGTGATGCAGGAATTTGTAGAACCAGTTGTCTTACAGTCTTACAGCTAGAGTAGGGTGTAAAAAAGCCCTGCACTGTCATGGCAAATAGGTGCCAACTTGAGGCAGAGTTAGCAGTTCTGACTCTTTTCCTGCATGCTGGTGTTCTGAATACAGTAGGAAACAATGCATCTATTTCAGCTTCATAATTTTCAAGATATTTGTTCAAACTGTTGCTGCTGGTGGGAGTGGAGAATTGTTTGGGAAGGAGTTAGTTAGCCAAGGCCAACACATGGTGGCTCAGCATCTGGGTGAAGAGAACCTGCCACCTGGAATCACTCCATTCATCAGTGTAGAGATGCCCATGATGTCCAACTAAGGAAACCTCTCTGAGACCCCAAGAAAAAACAGGTAGTCATAGTTTTTCTGGTTATCTGTAGCATTTCTGACTGGATCAGCCATATTAGAATCACAGCATTACAGAACTGATTAATTCAGAGAAGACCTTTGAGATCATAATGTCCGAACAACCTGAAATACTAGAGGGGTTTGGAAGCCTGAGGTTAACTGTACAGCTGTATTTCAGTACAGAGAGGAAACTAAAACTCAAACAATTCTAAATTTCACCTTCAAATCCCTCTCCTGTTCTCCTGGCTCCAGGGGAAAATCCGAATCCAAAGAGGCCCATTTTCCAAACCTACCTCAAGGCATAAGAATCCTGTCCCTGTAAGAATGATAAAGCTGGTCAGGCTTGCCTCATTTTTGTGGCACAAGGCAAGGTGTTTTTCTGTTTCTTCATTCATTTTTGCAATTTAAGAGCCAGTTCAGCCAACTTCCCTGCATTTACTCTCAGCTGATATGGCTGTGACTCTCACACAGGGCATGCCTCCTCTCAAGAAAATAATCAATTCTTACAAGCCTATTGTAGGAGATGAATGCATTAGGCCTTAATAAAGGGCAAGAATACTATAAAACTTCCAACAAGAAACTCTTTCAGTCTATAAATCCTAGTGTTTACTATTTTCTTGCCAAGTGGTTCTTAATAGAAGTGGCAGATGCTGTAAATAGCATGGGTTGCAGATCTCTGATCAACAAGAGAAGGGGGATTGTTAACATCCAAAAATGAACCATCAGACACTGGAAACAACTGAAAATTAATAGTGCACTGGATAAAGGGAGAGTTACACTGGCTGTGGATGTTTATGGGATTTTGCAAGCAATACTACAGAAAAACATTGCCATGCACATGCACACTCAGGCATAAATTTATTTGCAGTAAAGATGCACATTTTTCAGTAGACAAAATTAAAAAATGTCATATCTGTTGGATAATTCAATTTTTAGGAAGGGAAAGTGCCTTAAATATGATTTAATTTGCACAAGTGAAATAAACTCACTGGGCAACAGTAAAAACCATCCCAGGCTGACAGTTCGTCATCACCTTTGCCTTTTTGGTTTTCTCCAAAGCCAGGAAGTCTCTGCCTAATTTCTGGATGAGTAGTTTTGCAGAGCAGAGATTTGTGGATGACAGAGCAACCGAGCTGTCAGCACTTAGATGAAATGAGGAAAGTGTGGAGAAGCTGGGTCAGGTGCAGGCTGGGGTGTGCAGGAGAAAAAAGGCTCCAGACCATGCCAAGTTGTTCAGGTCAAGGGTGTCTCTGTCTCTCTGTCTTTGCCTTTTGAAATTCACTGCAGAGCACATTGTAATTTCAGGTGTTGAGATGTGCTAAGCACCCCAAACACCTGTGCATTTTGGGTGGGTGAGTAGCTGGATGTTTTTGGAAGGGCTTCTGTACATAATTGGTTCTTCAACCCTGCTGTACTGTGTGAAGCAGGGATTTGGGTCTGCCTCTGCTGTCTATGCAGAGGGCTGTCCCTGGAGAAGAATGTGACGATGCAGTTCCATGGGAGTTTAAGCTACTAAATGCATTGAGGCAGTTGAGTGTGCTCAGGAGCTGCTGAGTGAGGAGTCAGGAATGTCCAAACTCATTCCCAAGCAAAACACAGTGGAAGAAACCTTTGCCTCCCACAGAGCTATCCCAGGTCTTCTTATCCCACCACTGGGATGTGTGACTTCCAGCTGTGGCAACAGCTGTTGGAGTTTGTAAAAGACCCCCTGAGAATTGCAAAATCACCTGCAGCGAAGGGCTTGTTTCCTGTTTGAACTCTTTCCATCTTCTAAATTAGAACTGTTGCAGGAGGAGTGAGGGGACAGAGCTCAGCAAACTGTTCTCACCCTCAGAGTGGTAGTATTTCTGTAACCCTGGCAAACATGATCTAAAAAGAAACTGAGTCAGTTTTTCAGTGTTGGACAATACATCTGTCGTTGCAGACTGGCAGGGACAGAACACATAACAACTTCCCAGTAGCTTGAAATTTTAGGGTCTTATCTTATTTGAGAAGTCTTAGAGTGTTTTTTTTTCAGCTTGTAGTGAGGCCCTGTATTGCTGAAGTGCCCCTCTGGAGTCGTTTCTCCCCATCAGTGTTTGAAAGTGTAACAGTGGGTTTTCCAGTCCTGCAGCTTTGTGTATCCTCCCTGATGTCACCATCTTCTATAGTGGTACTGCTGTTTCTGTCTGCTTGTGACCCCAGTGGTATATGGGGAGGCTGTAGTGTCTCAAAAGAGGTCACCAAATGAGGGAAAATAATTGTAGACTGGATGTTAGGAAAAAATTCATTATGGAAAGGGTTGTCAAAGGGTTGTCATTATGGAACAGGCTGCCCAGGGCAGAGGTGGAGTCCTCATCCCTGGAGAGATTTAAAAGCTGTGTAGTTGTGGCACTTGGGGACACAGGTTAGAGGTGGCCTTGTCAGTGCTGGGGAATGGTTGGACTCAATGACCTTAAAGGTCTTTTCAAACCTAAAGGATTCTGTGATTCTGTGAATTAGGAGGGAAGCATCATGCTCCAGCAGCTAGGATGTTCTATTGTGGATGGCAGCATGGTTCTGACCTCTGCTACAAAGATTGTCCCCTGAGAAAGCAAATCCCTTCCCTCTGCATTCCCTCAGCACAGTTTTGCTCATTGTTCATGAGGAGTGATTAACAGAAAAGTCATCTTGGAGCCTCCAATACCCAAGCTAGGACATCTAAAGGACTTGGCATAGCTTTTTCTGTATGAGTTCTGTGACTGATCTTAACAGAAGTACCTGTGTCTGTAGGTGAAGAGCTGTGAGGTTTTTCTCAAAGAGCAAAGTTTCCTTTTTTTATTTGGGGGGGGGGGGGGGGCG
>VYZS01012013.1:15681-36345 GCA_013400695.1 Neodrepanis coruscans | reverse complement strand
CTGCATTTGGACTAATAATGTAAGTGTTTTTCTTAGAACCACATGGCCTGTGTACTGTATTTACATTGGACTGGAGTAATAACAACTGTCTTCTCTGTTCACAGGGATGCTCCCTTGAAATTCCTTCATGTTGCCGAGCCTGCTGCCACTTGCCTCTGCTTTTTAATTTGTGAAGGCAAATTTTCAGGAGGTTTGTTTTATATATGCTACTGTTATATCAGGTGTTAGTTTCCGCAGGAACGTTTATTTAATTTTCTGTGGAGGTGAGCAGGGTGGACTGATCACTAGCTAAAGAAGAGGCTTTTATTTTTTCTTTAATGGGCCTATTTGTTTTATTTTAAATCTCTGAGAAATGTCTCAAAACTATTAGTCCCTCTGAAAACTGTAAATTTTATTTCTCTTTATGAATATTTTTATAGAACTCAATAGGTAGCAGGCTGCTGGGCTGCCGTTGATAATTTCAGCTTGTGCTTTTATTGTCTACTGCTCCCTTACAGGAGACACTTGATTTGTCTTGCCTGTTTTCAAGAATTATTAGTGCTGGCTATAGTTACTCAAATCTTTTGATTAGCTAGAGAATTAATAAAGCTGTTTATACCCTATTTTTTACAGAAGGCTTCAACTCTAGAAATTGCTTTACTAATTGATTTCAGGATGGATTAGCTTGTGGATGAGGAATTAATGCCTGCAGTGGCACTTACATGACAAATTCTTTCCAACAGGCAATACTTTGCTTGGATTTCACTCCTATTTTTAAGAAAACAAATAATATGCTGGGCATAACTAGCTGCACATGAGGTTTTTCTTCACAAATACAGTTCTAGCACTATTTTGCAGTACTTTTGTTAATTTTGTTTTGCTACTATTCAAATCTTCCTCTAAAGCTGGAATGTGTATGAGCTAAATTAAATTGCACAGAGCAGATGACTAGATATAAGGAAAAGATGTTTTATGATGGGGGACGTGAGGCCCTGGCACAGGTTGCCCAGAGAAGCTGTGGCTGCCCCATCCCTGGAAGTGTCCAAGGCCAGGTTGGAGACACCTGGGACAGTGGGAAGTGTCCCTGAGCAGGGCAGGGGGGTGGAGCCAGATGACCTTGAAAGGTCCCTTCAAATCCAAACCATTCCATGATTCCATGATAGGTTTCTGTGTGATTCATGTTTCATTGACTGCCATAAAGGGAAGGAATTCAGAGTTGTGCATGAGTTTCTGCCTTTCTTTATTTCTCTGTAGTAGCAACAACATGGTGATGTCCCTGATCTTGCAGTTTGCAGTGACCATACAAGTCTGCTTTGTTATCAGCATTGTTTTGCAGGCATCATGGCTCAAAGGGAACCTCGGCAGAGAGGGAAGGAAGCCTAAATTTTACGACACTAAGTTTTTTTCTCCCAGCTTGATTTCTATCTTGGATGCTGCTTCCAGGGTACATTCAGAGGGACTGGCAGATGCTGTGCTGCTGTTTTTTTGGTGATAAGGCACAAATAGTCCTGTGAGAAGCACCCAGGCTCACCTCTTAAAAAAGTGAAGTTTGGAGCTTCTCAAAGACCCTCATATGGATGTGTAAAACAGCCCTACGACATGAGCCAGAGAGGACAACATCTGATCTGAATGTTTGTTGTTGCATAGTCTCTTTGGACTTTAAATCTTCATGTCCTTTGGGTCTGTGACTTTAAATCGATCATTTAAAACAACTTTAGAATAAAAAAGGCTTTCTGTCAGGTTTATGTTTTCCAGAGGTTTTGGAAAAATGTTCCCAAGAAGAAAGTCCTCTTTAGAGCAATTGGTGCTCCCCTATTGTAGGGACTTGGAGGAGTCATAAAATGGCAGCGTGGAGACACTGAAGACCCAGCCTGACACCCAACAAACATCAAAGGGAACCTTTGACTTACTCATTTCTCGTGGCTTAATGGAAAGATTCTCCTCCCTTAGGAAAAGGAGAGAAAGAATTGCAGTAACTGCCACCAGCAGTAAATGTTTTTTTCATTCTTTACATGAAGTTTTCCTATTTCCCACTGGAAGTGTGTAGGGATTCGGAACAGCTATCCTGCAGTCAGCAGGAGAGAGATTTTCTCTTTGTAAGACAGAAAATTATTCATGGAAAAGAGGACTGTTTGATCATTGCTAGCTAGTTGCTTTTCTAGTCTGATTAAAGCATATATATTCATACCTTCATTGCCTTGACACTTAACGAGGAGCCAGGAGATGGCACAAAAAATGCTATGTGCTCTTTAAGAATATTTGTGCATGTTGTAGCTGTTAAAAGGTATCAAAAGGGTTAGACATTGATGGGACACAAGAAAGGAAGAGATCAGTCTATTTATTCCACTTTCAAATACACATGTTCTTAATTTGAACTGCAGCTCTTGACGTAGTTCTTACATTATTTATTATTATTAGACACCAATGCCTTCTCAGCATATTTATTTTGTTAAATTACACCTCTGGAATTAAATACAACCTCTTGTCAGCTTTAATGTTCTTCTGCCTATTTTTATAATTAATATTGATAAGAGGTGACTTTCAAGTTAACAGCGTGTGGATTGATAAGGCAGCTGTTATTATGTTACCTGAGTGCTTTTTGGAAAGCTAAGCTCAAGGGCAAACCATGTTTCCTCTGGAGTGTGGGATGCTGGATCCCCAGCCTGCAGCGCGCTGTCAAAAGGGGATTTTGTGGCTGTGGTGTGCTTGGATGACATTTGAAAAGCTGCCCCAAAACTCTGCAGTTGTATACACTTGGAATCAGTGAGGGTGGTGGCTTTTGGGGGTGCACAGGGGGGTGCCTCCTGTGCTTATTTTTGAGTCGCTGGAGGGTTTCTGCTCCTTTCGTTTCTGCTCCTCTCTCCTGCTCTCCGAGGCTCTTCTCTTCATCCTCAGGTAGTAGATCCGGTTGGCTTCTGGGTAGGCAACTTTGCAGAGGGGGATTTTGTAGATGGCTGGGTTTTCTGAGTTTATCAGCAGGAAGAGGAGTGCAGAGAAGCAAAAAGGCCAAGTGCAGACTGGCAGCCCGAGCTGGGAGGGGAGAGAGCAGACAAAGAGGCGAATTTTGGTACTGCTTTTTCCTTGCTCCCTTTGCTTGCGCCTGCCTGAGACTGAGTTGCATTTGAGAAGCTGGGAGAGCCTGTGCTTTCCCTGAGGATAATGTGGCATAGGACACCTTTCTGTCCCCCACCTTCCCCCTACAGGATCCTCCTGTGTGGATCCAGATGTGGGTGATGGGGGCTGCATGTGGACAAGGTTCCTGCTGGTCACTGGAGGTCTGGGAGGATACTCTACTACCAAATATCAACCTGGCTGCTCACAAAGAGGTGTCTAATTTACCTGAAGGGTGTGGGGCTGCACAAAGCATGTGACAGTGGAGACCTCGGTCCTTTTGGAGGTGCAGCTGTGGGTGCTGTGTGGCACCTGGCACCAATACTGAAGCAACTGAATCGGGCTTCAGAGTTCTGATGACTACAACGACAGCCAAGACACCCAGCTCACAGCTAGGCATTTGAATTCTCTAATAAAAGACCTGAATTCAATGCTATTTGCTCTGTAAAATGTCACATATATTTACTGTCCTCGATGACTGTGTGTCACTGGTAACACATCCAACCCTCAGTCCTCTCTGTTTCCCCCACCTCTTGACCTGACTTGAGGTCTGCCAAAAACTAGATCACAAGGAGAAAAAGTAGGTGTCCTTTTCCCTGATGCACCCCATAGGCAGGTGTGCTTAAAGCAGCCCATCTGCAGGGACCTACACGGTACTGAGTGGATGCCAGATGAATACATTTAATGCATGAAGCTGCTAGTTCTAATATTTTTTATTTTAGGATAGTAAATCAATTTTATTAAAATATGGTTTTGCTTTAATCTCTCAGATCTTAAAGAAGAAACAAAGCCTGGCATTTCTGGCTTCACCTCTTTCTTGATTTGTCCAAATATAATAACTATGTACTTAAGAGAACAGTCTCCTGCTCATTTTAGTTCCTATATCCAGTTCAAACTTTAATAATATCTGTGGGTAGTGCTGGAGAAAGAACTTGAAAGAAGAAAGTGAAAATTTAGACCATTGGGAATTGCTAAAATATATTGTTCGACTAAGTATTTAATCTCAAACCATATGCTGTTGCTGGAATCACATATACATGCACGACTCTGCTGTGGATAACATGTTCCAAAGGTCTTTGAAGTCTTATTATCAGCTATAGAGACTCCAAGGGCACAGTTCAACTGACACAGAGTTTGTACAAGACCTGTCACTGACTGCAGCATTCTCATTTCAAAGCTGTCAAAGCTGACATGAAGAATTTTTGAGGGATTTCCTTAACATTATATCAGACCCAACCTAAATGCAGTTAAAACATACAAATAAAAAACCCAATTAAAAATCAAGGACTCAAACTTACCACAGAGAGGGCATTAGCAAGAGCTGCTCCAGAGTAGGCACAAAACAGTGCTGAGAAAAGAAGACCAAAGAGCACAGGATGAGGAAAATACTGTTCAACTATCCAAAAAATTTATCAAAAAGAGTAATATGATCCAAATACACAGTAAAATATCCTTCCAGCTACCTGGTGTGAGAATTAATGCTAGAATTCAACAATTAGTTAAGATATCCCAATGCTGCAATCTCTTCTCCCAGGTAACAAGTGACAGGACAAGAGGAAACAGCCTCAAGATGCATCAGAGGAGGTTTAGATTGGGTATTAAAGAAACTTTTTTCACTGAAAGGGTTGTCCAGCCCTGGCACAGCTGCTGAGGGCAGTGAGCAACTGGAGGGATCCCAATCTCTGGAGGAATTTAAAAGTGGAAGTGGCACTTGGGGACATGGGTTAGTGGTGGCTTTGGCAGTGCTGGGGGAATGGCTGGATTCAAGGATCTTAGAGGCATTTCCCAACCCTGATTTCATCCTATCTGCTCTGCAGAGATGGATGGTGAATGAAGAACATGCTTTTGTCAAGAACAAGTGATGGTGGCATTTCCTTTAATTTCTTTTTACTTGTCATGACTTGTCCTGAATGGAGGGGCAATTGAAGAAATTCTCCAGCAGTGCAGGACTGCAGAAGTTCTCTGTCCTGTGGCTTTCATCACAGTCATGCAGCAATGTGTCTTCTTGCACCAGCATGCCAGAGGTGGCAAAACAGGTGGCAAAAAAGGCCAGGCACCCAAGAACTAAGCCAAGGAAGGAAAAGCTACTGAGTGTAGAATCTGTGCTCAGAACAGAAAACTACTGAAATGAAGATAATTGCAGGCTGGATGAATCTTCACAGGAATTCCTTACATGGGAAATTTCTTTTCTTAAGGTCTTCCCATTGTGTCTGGTTTTGGCTGCTGTTTGAAATGGGGTCTTTGGATAGATGGATTTTAAATTGATCTTGTGCAACAGCTCTTTTCTTATGACACAGTTCCTCTAATGATACCTATAGTTATGAAAATTCTGCTTCTGTTAATCTGATGAGTTGCTAGTTTGTTAAACTTATGCTCATGGGGTTCTTTCACAAACTTTCTTCCACCCTTTCTAGATATTTCCATGTTATCTAATTATATTCTCTCTGTACTTACATGTCCAAGGTCAACGTTGATGCCATCACAGAAATAGCTCTTGCACAATATTTACTTTTGTTTCAGAGTGTTAGCTGACTCTAAACCTGCACTACTCATAGTCTGCTGGGCTAGGTAGAAATTTTTGTCTTTCTTTTATGTAAAAGGTACTTACCACAGGCAAGTGAGAGCAAATGTGTCTGCCAGGTCAGGGCATAGAACATGCCCCCAATTGCGATGCAGGCGAGGGCACAGTTGTAATTGTGCAGGCCAAGGTAGATGTTGTCAAACGGGGATGCAATGCTCAGTGCTGCAAGATAAGAGACAAGGCTGGAAGGTCAGGTATGAGAGGTATCTGCAGGAGGATCTGAGCCTTGCTGGCTGTTCTCTTACCTATATATGACTTTTAGAAGAATTTATCTGTGCTCAATGCTTGCATAACATGAACATGCAGAAAAACGATGCCTGTTATTTTGGAGCTCTGATAATGTTCCTGGGGTTGGTTTTCGGCCCAGTCTCTAAGGTTTCATCCAGGCTGAACTTCCTGTGTATGCACTAAGTGTGTTGTAGTTGGTCCCCCAGATGACCAGGAGTAGAAGAACCACCCAGTGAAAGACAACCTTCTCACCTGGGTGTCCTCCTTGCAGAAAGCTGTGCTCACATGTACTGTTTAAACCTCATACATACCCTGATCTTAGATATCAGAGTCACAACTGTATGTCTTTTGTGGGGATAAGCAGAATTTCCCATCTCTTCCTAGTGACCTCTCTGAGATGTGGTCTAATTACTAGAGGGGGTCACTTTATCAGTACTATGGGAATGGGAACTGAGAGTCTGCTTCAAATCTGACTTCTCAGAAACTCCTGCAGGATTTCTCACAGGCTTCAGGAGTACCAGTGAAAAGGAGAGCATAATATGTAGTGCAGAGGTCACCTTCCTGTCACTCGTAAGATAAATGCATTTCCTGCTATATTGTCCTCATCTGTCTTCTGTTTCATTGCCATGCTTATCCCCAGGTGCTTTGCCCTGACCTTTCTCTTCTAGATTAAATGTCAGACCTGTACAAGACCTGCCATATGCTCCCAGGCATACAAATTTTGGATAATTTTGTTTAAAAACATGAATATAAGGCTGCTCAAGACTTTTTCGAAGTGCTTCAAAGCACAGAGAACTTGTTGGATAACTGTCCCTCTTCCAAGGTTGCTGTCTCAGACTATACTTATTCCACCCTCTGTTTTTATTACAATTGACTGTTTAAATGGCATTAATGTCTACCTTCAAAGGTGAGGTTCATATCTTTTAACTTAATATTGTTTCTCCAGTTAGTTGAGAGACAGGTCATTTTTAATGGCATTCATTTAGCAGGATAAAGCAAACTGCATCCTAGAAAAGTCTGTTTCTTTTCCTTGGCTAATTAGCTCTGAGGTAGATATGTACGTGTGGTAGAAACTTAAAACAATTTTTGTAGCAAGAGATCAGTTCCAAAACAGCCCAGGTTTCTTTATGATCATCTCCATGGGATTCATCACATCTGATGGTTGGAGGGTTAAGTAAGGTGGAAAAAACCACCTGCCTGAGTTACAGATCTATTAACAAATTCAAAGCTTAAATAAAATCTGCTTCTGTTATTCCCTTCACCATGTTGTGTGACCTTTAATAAGAGCTTCCAAATTTAGAGACAGTTTGAAAAATGAGAGTGTTAGCCCAATTACCTCCAAGCCCACACGACTCTAAAGTCTGGACAGAGTTGTAAAATGGCTTGGGTCAAGATATATTGGTTGTAAAAATTACTTTTGTAAGTATTTCTTACCTGCAAACATCCCCACTGCTGATCCAATTGCAGCATGCAAACAAATCAGTGGGGAGGAGATAAGTAAAGCCACAAGGAAAATGCCTCCACTCCAAGGGTTTCCACAACCATACACTTGACCAACGCCAACTGGGATGGATTGTAAGAGCTGCAGCAGATGGTAGAAAAGGGCATGTTATTGTCTCTCTGTACCCTGAAGGACATATCAGACATTTTATTGGCTGAAAAGGAAAGGAAGAAACTCAGGCTCTGAGCTGGACTGTGAGTAAATCATAGTCCAGTCATAATAAGTCATAGACTGGTTTGGGTTAGAAGGAACCTTCAAGATCATTTTGTTCCAACCCCCTGCCATGGGCAGGGACCCCTTCCACTAGACCAGGTTGCTCAGAGCTCCGTCCATCCAGGCCTTGAACACTTCCAGGGAGGAGAGAGCCACAACTTCTCTGGACAATTCATTGCGGTTCCTCACCACCCTTCAAAGACAAGAATTTATTCCTAATATGTAATCTAAACCTGCTCTATGTCATTGTGAAGTCATTGCTCCTTGTCCTGTCACTGCCTGCTCCTGTATACAGTCATTCTCCATCTTTCATGTCAGCTCTCTTTGGGCACTGGAAGAGCATAATTAGGTTATTCAGAAGAATTCTCTTTTCCAGGCCGAGCAATCCCAATTCTCTCAGCCTTTCCTTGTATGAGAGGTGCTCCACCACTCTAATTAACTTTTTGTCCTTCTCTTGACTTTCTTCTTAATGTCCTTTCATCTTGATGTCCTTCCTATGCTGGGACCCCAGATCTAGAGGCAGTTCTGCAGAACTGAGGGGGCAGAGAGGCAGAATCGCCCCTCCCCTGCTGCCCTGGGGAATCAGCCCAGGGCACTGGGGGTTTCTAGGCTGGATCATGTCTGGTCTCTCACCCATCAGCCCTCCAAGTTCTTCTCCCAAGGGATGGTCTTGATCTGCTCATCCCCAGGCTGGATTGATCCCTGTGGTTGTCCTGACTCAGGTGCAGCACAAGCACTTGTCCTTCTTAAACCTCATGAGATTCCCATGGGCCAGTTCTAAGCTTGTCCAGATCCCTCTGGATGGCTTCATCTTTCTGACACCCTCAACTTGGTGTGATCAGCAAATTTGTTGAGTGTGCACTTGATCCGTCTGTTTGTGTTGTTAAAGAAGATATTAAATAACACTGGTCCCCATTTGTCACTGATGTCTTTTATCAGTGGCCTTTGGGAAGGTGACCCTTCAGAGCTAGAGGTAGTCCTGGGGGGACTGGTTATAAGTGAGGTTCTGTCACTTTGGAATCCTGATGTTTCCTCTGAATTTTCATACTGTCACTGTCTGTTTTGTTGATGTTTTTTTAACCCCAACTGGACAGCAGGAAGGTACATCCAGATGTGCTCCTGCACTGACAGGGCAGTTCAAGTTTTAGTGAAGTGAAAGACTCAACATCTTGGTTCCATGATGTTCCACCAGCCTTTCTGCTGGATCAACCAGGACTATCCCTGAGGATTTTACAGCACTGTCCTCTTTGCACTGAACTGAGCTGTGTATTTCTGTGAATCGCTCCTGGCTGTACAGATCATACAGCTATTCAGACTCACCGTGAAAGTGTCATCCAGAGATCAATGCCTTCATGCTCAACTTTATAGTGAAATGCCATAAATCTCTTAATGTGATGCTTACCAATGGCACATTGATTGCAGACCAGGTGATATTGGGCACTGCATCTACAGGCTTGATGAGGGTTGTGGGGAAGAAAGGGTTGTAGTGTCCTGTGGCTGCCAAGTATAGAGTCACTGCAATATTGAAGGGCAGAGTGAAAACAGGAAGGTCCCATTTACTGAAGATGGATCCCAAGGCACTGGACAGGACTGGGCTGAGAACAGGAGAAGAGAAATGAGTATAGTTTGTGCATCAAAATAGTAGTTTATGGAACAGCCTATTTCTTTGATCACGAAATAGTAATTTAGGCAAATGCAAGCCAATGCCATTCCTTTTAGAAACATCAGGTAGTGAATACCTTAATATGTTAGTCTGCATCAGACAAAGAGTTGCTTAAAAATCCATCACATCCATGGAGTGTAAACTCTACACCCATCTCTCAGGATAGCTATTCTTGTAGCTATGCTGAGCTTAAGGAATCAATGAAGAAATGCATCCAATACAAAATGTAGGCATAGACAGACAGGTAATACGACTTCCTATTCAATAGTAAATCTTAACAAGAAACAGAAGAGCAGACTGGGAATGCCACATGAAGAACTGTGGAGAACTTTAAATGGTCTAAAAAAGCTGCTGTCTTGAGGAGGCAAAAGGGAATTAGAAACTATCTAATTTGCCTTCTTGTGTGTTTGTTTTTCTTTAAACTGTTTGAAGGATAACAGAAGATGGCTTTGGAAAAGAACTAAAGCAGAAGAGGTGGAAAATCTTCCATTAAGGAAGACAGAGATATTTATTATGTTAGACACTATTTTTGGGTAACAGGGTGTCCAAGAGAATGTAAGATGAAGTCACCACTGCAACAGAGCTGTGAAAGGCATTGGTGTCAGGTATCACCCAGACCTTGACAGATGTTTGAGTGTATGTCACTAAGACTGAAGTCACTGTGTGCTGCCCAGGTACCATCCAAAATCACATCTCCTGAAAACTGAAAGTCATTTTAAAATAGCTTTATTGACCATATTTAGCATGTGGAGTATTTAGGGCGACCCTCAATCTGTTAGAGACAGAACACTAAAAAAAATGCAAACCTTGAAAAGCCACAACCTTTTCCAAAGTTCTTGTCTGTAGAACAACATGGGATATAGATTTTGCCAGGTCTGCTTTTTCAGAACACTTCCAGACTGCCAAATTTCCACTTGAAGTATGTGTCCTACATGAAGGACTTTATGGGAGCATATTGGCAAGGTAGTATCTGAATTTATGGGGCTCAGAAAGCTCGTAGAAGAGAGCAAATGGCCAAGTCCTGTCCTTGATGGAAATGGCCTCTGTTTTTCTGCTTCCAGCTGAGCTCCTCTGATGCAAGTGAACTGAATAGCTCTTATGGTCATCTCCAAATATCAGTGGATATTACAGAGTTTCCAAAAAATCAGTTTAAAGATCTGAATATTTCAAGAAGCTGTATTTGAGTCCTACAAGGTCATTAAGCTGATTATAACCACAAAACCTACCCCACCCAAATTATTTGACATTTCAAAAGCAAAATCTTTTGTCCTGCTGTGTAGATACTATCAGTGGGAAAAATGCTTTGTTCTCCTTGTATAATCTCAGCTGAAGCCTATTTTTTTTTAAATTTGGTTCCCAAAGGAATGTACAGATTTCTTTGCTTGTAGCTGTAGGGAAAAAAATAAAAAAAATCAGCACTTCAGTAAAAATGGTGTCCTAATTTCTGTGCTGAAATACAAAGCTTCTGCCACTTATACATCTTGTCAGGAAAAAAGGAAACAATTAAAGAAATGCTGACTTCTAGAACTGAAATTCAAGATATCAGTTAAAACATCACTGAAGTGTCTAATTTTAAAACCCTTCAGCTCTACCCTTGAGTCTTGTGAAGTAAAAGAATGAAGCAAAGTTTAAACAAAAAGCCTCAAGGAATTCTGGCAGATAAGACAAACTAAACATTCTTGCAGCATGTCCTGGGTTTTGAGAGATTGTTATAAAATGACCTTTACTGAGAGTGACTAAAGAAATGAAATGTGGAAAAAAAAATCTGATCTTAAAAGCAGAGAAATCCAATAATGACTTGCATCTTATTGCTTACAGTGATTAAAATGCGACTATTAAATTAATTTCACTTGAGGCTGTTAAAGAGATTCTGCACTGCTGCTAGGGTTTGTATTTAAAAATAGTAAATTTAATCCTGGAAGGACATAGTCTGGCAATTGGAGCTACTTGGAGGATTTAATTCTGCTCATGACTAGTTTCATATCTGAGAATATGAATATTGAGTAGTAGAAGCACAGGTAGAGCACAGGGTCTGCTCAGCACCTGGATGTGGAAAAACTGTTGTGGTGTTGGGCATGATGATCTCCATCTTGACTGTGTCCTGCTGCTGAGGGCCATTTTTGGAGAACTGGAGGGATACTGCTTTGCCTGTGTGATATAATCAGTGTTGCCCGTGCCCTCAACTCCTATCACGTTCCTCATGATCTTTGTGCATTGATGGGCACATCTTTCCAGTGCCACCATGGCTTGAATTACTGGTATAGGGCAGAGGCGACTTCAACATGTTTAAACTGTGCATAGCTGGGCTCATTCTTTGAGAATTGTCCTCAGGAGGAGAAGTGGCACTTACCAGGCCATTGATATAACTGCCACAGGAGGGAGAAGCCACCAGTAGTAATCCCCTTTGTCAGAGTAGACAGCCATGAGCAATCCCACCAGGATCCCATTGTAGCCATGCAGCCCAGCTGAGATGGCTGACCTGTGAGGGAAAGAAGTGTTTGCAAGGTAGTAAGGTGTACTGGAGGTGAGCTGCCACAGGGACCCACTGAAATGCAATCTGTAAGTGCCCTGCTCCTGGAGAGGAGGGTGGAGGGGAGGGATGAAAAAGAAGTGAGATTGCTCATGTACTGCCTTGCACCGGTGTGTGGAAATAAGTATTTGGGGATTATTGGATGATGGTGGTATAGGGGGATCCTTAATGAGTTGAAGCACCTACATGGTTGTGACAATGGCCATCAGAGAGACATAACCTCCTGTTCTCAGGAAGACAGCCAGCTGTGAGGACAGTCCAGCTGGACCACAGCTCTATCCTCACCTGCTTCATGACCAAACAAGGAAAGCCTGTCTACTGTCTCCAGCAAAGGGCCATGACCCATCAGTGGCTTCCTGATATCAGAATGATCAATTTTCATTAAATGCACGAGGACATGAAGTACCACCTACCTGTCCTGACTGAGAGCCAGTGCAGTTAACGTGGACACAGCTGTTCCAGTGCAGCCTGTGAGCATCCACCAGGGGCTCTGGATGAAAAGCCCCACTAAAATTATCAGACCGCTGAGGGGGTTGTTGACAAACATCACCTGAGAGGTCCCTCGCAAGATCCAGTCCACCAGCTGAAGCATTAAGGACTTATCTGGTGGAGATAAAGGAAAACACTGATGATGAGGCATCATTTTAGCAAAGCGCACTCACCTCTGCAGCTGCTTTCTGGCCACAGAACAGAGGTGATATATTAACAGGACTGTAAAGCCAGTCTCTGATTTGTTGCTGTCTCAGCATATTTTGCATCTGGTGCTTGAAAACTCAGAGGGATGGACTGGGCATTGCCATAAAGTTCATGGAGGGATTGATAAAAAAGTGATGTATTTATGGCGGTCAAAGAATAGCCAGAAGATTACTTGCATGGTAGATCACCTTAGATTCTGCTATAAATTTAATGAGGAGGCAGACCTCTTTTGGTATATAATTCAGGTACAGAGAAGGATTCTGAATGTAGTTTTTGTGTAGACAGGTAAATAGGAAAAGGAAACAATTTTGCTGTTTTAGGAAGAAAATCAGTATCTGAGAAGGCACACTGTATGTAGAAGAGAGGGTCAAAGGTATCTCCGAAGTATTTTGAGAACTAAGGAACCTAAATTAAGCAAATAGTTCTTGTATTTTGGACTGCATTCAAGGCAAAGAGGCATTTCCATAGCTCAAAGAGTTATTGCTCTTTAGAGAAGGCTATTGTACCTGGACAGAGAATACAGGGACCAAGCACAGGTACCTCAGGTGAGTGCAGGGGGAAGGTGGGATGAGGGAAGCCTGTCTGATGGCATCTATGTACAGTGGTTCCAGGGATCTCTGTGGGCAGAAGAGGAACTTGCAGTACAGCAATAACTTTTTGCTGCTTGTTCCTCTACTGCAAATTGACTTGAATTTTTTTCTGCCTCTCTTCTGGGAAAAATGTAACCACTTCTGAACAGCTGTGTGTTATTAAACATGATGCAGGGAGAAGAGATGAGAAAGAGGAGCTGCCTGCATGTATAAGATGTTTTTGCAATGTATGTATGCAGCTTTATCTTCCTAAAGATTTGAAATTAATTGTGTTAACTTAGATTGTTAATCAGATGGGGGTGCCAGACTACTTTTTGATATGGGCAATGACTTATTCCTAAAAACTTCTCACAGGCAGCTGTAAGGAGGAGGAATGAGTTCCTTAGAAAAAGATGACCAGGCTTCTCTGAATTAATTTTAATTTTAATTTTGTTATAGAGGTATGAAATGTATCAGCAATGTGCTCAGATTCAGACACAAGTGTTAACTGTATAAAGTCAGGTATAACCAGAAAACAGTGGCTAAAGATTTTCAGAACACTGAGCAAGAAAAGCTGTCTACAAAGCATGGACTGCTGGAGTAAAGAGAAAGCAGGAGTAGATGTTCTCCTGTGGCTGAGCATCATGCTGCCAGCCTGATGATTTCCCTCTATCTCAGCTCAAGTCCTCCACTAATGATAGCTGCTACACAGACATGCTTGTCTCTTATTTCTCTCCCCTTGCTGGAACTGTTCTTCTGACAAAACTGGCCTTCACAGGGGACCCACATTACACAGCCTCTCAAAATCCACATTCCTAGTAATTCTGGCTAACACGGACCATCTGCTCATGCATTGTTCCTGTTTGGACATGAAACCTTTGAGACGGATCTTGGTTTGTACTTTATAGCATTGTAACACCCACAGTGCTTATTGCTTCCCAAGGCTGGTCACACAAGAGCCTTTGCCTGCACAGTCCCCATTGCCACTCCACATGTGGATGAGAGACAGTGGTAGATCCAAAGCAGTTACAAATGAGACTCGACCCCCAGCCCTGATGTGTGATTCTGGGCTCTACTATAAGGAATGTGATGTTAATGACATGTAACTGATTAAGTGTGAAAGATGTCTTTGTCCTGTGCTGAATTTTGCATGCAGCCATGGTGATGGCAAGGGGATGCAGTGAGATTTCCTTCCTGAGAATGGGATAAGTAGAAGGCCAGGAGTTTGCAATGATCTTGGCCCATGCTGCTTCTGCTCTGACTCAGGGAGTGAAACAGAGTATTATATCCCAGCACTGAAAGCAGTGTTGGCAATATAGAGGATCCCAAGCAGAGAGCCGCAAACACATGCTTGTACTCACTTTTCATCCATTCTCCATATTCTTTCATTTCTCCTGTGAGATACCCAAAACATTGGGTCCAATTTCCACTTCTCTGCAGCAGGTCCTGGGCTCTTGGCATCTGCCTCTCGTACATCTGTCTCTCACTGGAATGTTTAGTCACCACGATCTCACCAAGCTCCATCTTTTTTTTTGGGTGATGGTGAAATAACTGTAAATTACAAAGACAGTGTGTTAGAAAAACCTTTTGGGTTGGGCTCTGCCAACCTTTGGAGCCCTGTGATGTTCCCTGTTCTCAAAGACAGGGTGTTTATGGAGAAAGGATATGCCTGACCCACTGCTGACAGTGGTGTGGGCTGCTGCCCAGGGCTGTGGTGCCTTCTCTTGGGGATGGAGACCAGGCAGTGACACTGCTGTCATAAAGGGAAACAGGGATGTGGCAGAGGTGCCCTGCAGCATCCCACTGTCACTCCAGCTCCGGATGCAGCCTGTGACAAGCTGCTGGTTCGACAGGGGACATGACATTTGCCAAGTAACTGGGTGGTACCTGCGTGCTCACCATGCTTGGATGAATATAGCTGCTGTGACTGAGGAGGGAGCCTGCTGATGTTTGGCCAGCAGTGAGCTGGAGGGAAGCAATGCAAAATACCAGTACAATAGCAGAGAGCAGGGGACAAGAAAATACTAGAGGAGAGGCTGAAATGTGTATCCTTTTTGATATTTTGAGCTGGTGCCTTCATGTGTCACCAGAAATCTATGACATTTCTCATTTCACATCTGCCTTTCATCACGAGAAACCTGGAGTAGCATCAAAGTATTGCACAGAAACCAGCATCCACATGTAGCTTTAGACAAAGGTAAGCACCCTGGATGAGGGCTGTGTGCTTTTTAGTTAGCAGGTGAATATTCAGCTGGACAAGGGGTTTATGAGTCTCCCAGTTACAGTTGCAGGGCTTTGTTCATGAGAAAGTCGATTGTGATATAAACCCTGAAGAGAAAATACACTGCCTTGCAGCCTAGTGAGCTACACTGCAGGTCACACCTGCAAAATTGCCTCCCTGATGCCTGAGGGAGTCTGGCATCAGCTGTGGTTTTTGCTCTGATGATTTTTGAGAAGTGTGACAGCGTTTCTTCTAGGCGTTGCCCCAAAGCGGACTGTGAAGGGCTTGCTCGGAGTTCCGTGGAATATGGGCACCATCTTCTGGTGGGAGGCTGTTTTTGGGCAGCCCAAACAGGCTGGCTGTCAGCGTTAGAGCCTGCAGCAGCAGCAGGACGGGATGGGAAAGGATGCTTGGCTGCAGGGAAGGCTGTTCTGCAGAGACAAACACTGGTAGGCAGATGGTAAAAATATCTGTGACTCGGAACGCCCTCATAAGAGGATCCTTGAGCATCAAACGCTGTTTTCCCTCGTCCCCCGGCGCACGCTATTGCGCAGCGCCTGTTCCCCAGTGCTCTGGCTCTCTCTGCCGGCAGCTCGTCCCCACGGCAGCGAGAGCCTTTGGGATGACCTCAGCAACAGCCTGGGGAGGGGCGTACCGGCAAGAGATGTTGTTAGGTGGAACTGCATAAACTAAACCTAAGCATCATTCAGTTTGTTTGCTCCAAAGGGAAGAGGATTGTAGAAGGTACTGAGTGGTCTAAAGCAAGAAATGTGGTTGTGCAAGGAGTAGATGTTCCCAAACCTCGAATCAGAGAATGGTTTGGATTGGAAAGAACTGAAAGCTCACTTTATTCCATCTCCTCTGCCATGGGATAGAATATTTCCCATTAGACCAGGTTGCTCCAAGCCCCACCCAACCCGACCTTGAACTCTTCCAGGGGTGGGGCATCTATAGCTTCATTGGGCAACCTGTGCCAGGGCCTCACTACCCTCACAGCCAAGAATTTCTTCCTTATATCTGATTTAAGTCTCTCCTTCTTTACTTTAAAATAGTTCCTCGTTTTTCTGTCACTCCATGTGATTGTCCAAAGTGCCTTCCCAGTGCTTTTGGAGCCTCTTTAGGCACTGGAAGGAGTTGAAGGTATCCCCAGAATAATCTCTAGGCTGAACAACCTCAACTCTTCCAATCTACCTCCACAGGAATCTCAGATGGCTGCAGTGTGTCCATGTAAAGGAGGCTGGAACATCTCTTACAACCTGGAAGTCTCAGGGATGCATCAATAAAGAAAGGTTAGGAGTCTCTTTGCTGTGAGCAGTGCAGTACAGCAGGGAGGATAAATACCAAGTGGCTGTGTCTAAGTCACCATAGCACCTGCAAAGCTTATGGTCCTTTTAAACCTTACCAGGAAAAATTACTTATAGGTTTTACAAAGCAGAAACATGACTACAGGGCTCCTAAACCCTGTATTTACAAGACTGCACATCTCAATTCCCTCTGAAACTGAGATGTGGGACCTGTGTATTTTTTCACTTCTTGTTTTTGCTCACATCATCCAGCCTGTTAGGGGTTAAGGTCAAAGTTGTCATGCTAGACCTCTTTGCAGTCAATTCCTCTCTGCAGGAAAAACTGCATCTCCAGAGAGTGTTTCATATCTCTTTTTTCTTACATTCCTATCTGAAATGTGAAAAAAAGGGTATCTGCCTCTCTTTTTACACTGGCTGCAGAGGGAGTGTGGTGGCTAAGATATTAGAGGCTCTTTTCTGGCAAGAAAAATTCCAGCCTAAGAGATTTTGCCAAGGTCAACTTTGAAGTTTCTGGAAGTGGGATCTAAAGCTAGTGCATTTAAATTACTGAGCCATCTGTAACAGGCCTGTAATCCACATCATAGTTCTGGGACTAGGAAAAAAATTAGTGCATCTTTATTATTCCTGTTTGCTTTCTTCTTAATGGATTGGAAGGATCCAAATCTCTGCTTGAAGGGAACACACTCAGCCTCCTCAGTTGGGAAGGCAACTTGGGGAGTGGCTGGAAGAGATGGGTGAAGAATTACCAAATTTTGGGGGAAAGAAAAAAAAGAGATCTGGGGAGGTTGAAAGCCTCTATACTGGTAAAGTGGTGAATCGTGGGGCTTTTCATCAGATCAGCCCGGGAGGCTGCAACAGGTGGATAAGATCCTGGAGGGCTGTGATGGTCACAGTGCTCCCTGCAGGAATTTCACCCTGGAAAAACATAATGTATTTGTAGCAAGTGCCTGTCAGTCCATCGATAGGCTGGTGCTCAGTGGTACAGGTTCCATGAATAACAGAAAAATCATTCGAACAGTTATCTAATTAGGGCTAATGAGAGCCTGAATCACTTATGGCACATGTAGGGCTGGCGAGGAATTCCATGAGAAAAGGACCTTTTGTCAGCAAATACGGATTCATCAGTGTGGTAATGAGCAGACCTGCTCTTTAAGGACATTTATCAGACTGCAGGGTAATGCCAGGTGATTAGAACTCACCTCCAGACCTACCTATGCCTGCTCATCTCCAAACAGACATCTAATGTACCGTGCTTTTGAGGTGCAGGATGCTGATAGCATAGAAAAGTGTATTTTTTAAGCCTCACAGAGCAAGCTCTGTTTGTCTTTGTGCTGCTAGAGAAAACGTTCCCAGCATAGCACCATCACACAGCCTGCAGTGATCTGGTGGTCTCATGAAGATAAAACCCACTGTTTTTTGGTCAGAATAGTGGGATGGTGCATGACTAGAGTGGTGGGTGATGAGTAACACTTAAGCCAACTTTTCTGCAGGGCTGCTGTTTGTGTTGGGAGCTTGGACTTACACTAAAGTACCTGAAGCCAAGCCTGGGTAATTTATCTTTCCACCCCTGTGCTGAAAGCAGAGTGATCAGAAACGCATTGACTTCAAGGGATGTGGCCACACAAGGGCCTTGAAAAAGAAACAGTTTGCAAAAGCACATTTCTCTCCTAAGAAGCCATAAAGGAATAGAAAAGAAATACCGTGTACAGCTAGAGGGAAAAACTTTGGGATGGTGACAGAATGCTTGACTGAGTTGTAATGACTTTACCAAGTGAGGCTCTACCAGGGATCAACTTGTGGTGTTGAAAGCAAATGAATAAAGCAGGGCATTTCAGAACAGTTGCTGAAGATGAATGTAGCACAGTTTCTGAGAATAGATATGAAACCCTTAGTCACAGACCTTTGAAGTAAATAAAAAACACCCCCAAAACAAGCAAGCAGACAAGCAAAAAAACTGAATGAAACAGCCCACCCAAAAGGAAAAAATATGCCTAAGTGACCTTGTTTCCTTTCACAGGCATTAAATGAAGCCACGTTCCTGAGCAGCTCTGTCATATCTATGTGAGCACAACTACCACAAAACAGTTAGCAATCAGGATAGTTTAACTTAGGGGCTAAATATGACTTATGATCCTTATTTAGGCTGTTGGCTTTTACAGTATGGTCTTGGAGTCTTTCTGTGTCTTCCTTTCCCAGTCTCTGCTGTGTAATGCAATACTTTGCTTTGCTCCAAGGCAAAAGTTTTCTTTGCTACTTCTTCTTTTCCCGTTTCTTTCCCCTTTGTTGCTCCCAATCTGCCAGTGGAGGCACGGAGTTCGTTTAATGGGTTGTACTGGTGTCTAGGGTAGAAGCTGTGTTGGCACCATTTGTGTTTGGACTGTACATATATACACAGTTACACACATGTGTAGAGAAGGAAGGTTTGACTTCTTTGCCACTCCTGAGTGGTGCTTGTAGAGAGGGATTTATAGAATCATAAAATGGTTTGAATTCAAAGGGACATTAAAGATCAACTCACTCTAACCACCCTGCCTGCCACGAGCAAGGACACCTTCCACAGGACCAGGTGCTCCAAACCCCATCCAGCCTGGTCTTGAACACTTCCAGGGTTGGGGCAGACACGGCTTCCCTGAGCAACCTGTTTCAGTGCTTCACCACCCTTGCAGGGAAGTATTCTTTCCTAATATATTATCTAAATCTAGATCTATTCCTCTTGACTCCCTATAACCATTTAAAGTCTTATAGTTCTCTCTATGGTTGACA
The DNA here is from genome assembly GCA_013400695.1 of Neodrepanis coruscans. Classification (NCBI taxonomy): domain Eukaryota; kingdom Metazoa; phylum Chordata; class Aves; order Passeriformes; family Philepittidae; genus Neodrepanis; species Neodrepanis coruscans. The sequence goes on along the minus strand of VYZS01012013.1, from coordinate 16,986 downwards.
TAAACTGATGGATATCACCTGCAGGCAGATCACCCAGGCCTGCCAGACATCATCATTGGAATGGGATGGATTTCCTTCCAGAAGGGTCTATCTCATCCTTTCAGTGACACAGAGAGACTAAAATGGGGCTTCTGAGAGTAACCATGGATATCTGCAGAATGAATGTCTCTATCTGAACATCTTGCCTTGACTTCAGTGAAGAGCTGGTCAATCTGTGGATCTAGAGCATGATTCATCCCCTCCCATCCTACACAGATGAATCATGTCCCAAATTCTGTTACATTTTCTGTTTATAATGGGAAAGACAGACAGCTTAGATGCACACAGCTGCACCACGTATACATAGGGAGAATGGTAATGAATCTCAGCTAAGTGACTATCCCAAGATTATCTGGGAAACCTGTAGCTGACTACGGTATCAAACAAGGACACGTTCATGTTTGAACCAAGTACTTAATACATGAAGAATTTTCAAAATGCTGTTTTTTTAATAATAAATATAGTCAGATCAGGTAGATATTTTAAGACACAAAAATCCTGTTTTCCTGCATATGGTTTCAGTTATAAAACCAGAGGGAAAGCAAATAGAGAAAATATGAAATATAAAAAACTGTTGCTTCTAAACAGAATGTTTTTCAAAGGTTTCCATGAGGTGTTGGCTGCTCGGCAAAGCAGACCGTAAAACAATTTTACAAGCCACATTTATTCTAAGAGCTCCACTTATTGAAGTACAATTCAAACTCTTGTTCTGCCAGCCAAGTTCCATAAATTAAACACTTGTCCAATAACACATACCTCTCCTCTTGGATTCTCTGTTTCTTTTTGGCTTTTTTGTGTCTGTGTGTCTCTCTCGCTCTTTTTCTTTTTTTTTTTTTTTTTCCTTCGCCAGTGGAAACAAAAAGAGTTTGCTTGTTTTAGGAAAGGATTTAAGAAGCAGAGCAGTAAAAGTAAAAATAAGGAGAGAAAAGAGAAAACAGGTCAACTGACTAAAATGAGACTTTTGTTCCATCATTTTGCATCTTAGTGACACTGATCTAAAACTAAGGCTAAATCCACACTGTGAAGCTGTGTGATGTCAAACATCTAACTAAAGTAGTGCCTCTGGGATTCAGAGGAACACATCAGATCACCTGGCAGCTAAGAAGGGAGGTCAGATGTGTGTCTTGCCTTCAGAGAGAACCCAATCTCCCTTTCTTCTCCAGAGTATTATGGCCTTAGAGATGTGACAGTTGTCAGGACCAGCTTTTTCTACGAGAGAAGGGACAGGAAAGGTGTGAGATGTTTTCAGATGGCCATCTGTCTGAC
>VYZS01012008.1:21733-39936 GCA_013400695.1 Neodrepanis coruscans | reverse complement strand
AATGGTTCCATTTTACCTGTGCAGAAGTTAAATATTTCTTGATTTGCCATCTAAGGAAACTATTAAGATTGTCGGCATTTTTTTGTTTCTTTTTCTTTGGTTAAAAGTCGGTTGGAAATTAGGCTTGCATTTTGAATAATAATATGGCAATTATTTATTTGCCATGAACATTTTTGAAATGTTCTTGAGCAGTAAGTATTCAAAGCCACAAATAATTTGGCTATTTGGAAATTATTACTGTCTTATACAATTAAATCTGTCAGTTATTTGGTTATCCATTTGTGTCTCTGAGCTATGTTTCTTAATTAGAATATGCAATCCATAATGCATCACTTTTCTTCCCCAAGAGAAAAGACTCGGGTATATCACAAACCACATTGTCCAACAGGAAATCAGGACTGTGGAGGAAAATATCCAAATCAAACAGACACCTCAGGCTTAAGTTCCCATCCAAATGAAACCTCTTTTTTTCTGACTTTATTGCCTCCTTTCTCCTAGGGAGAGGGATTATATTGTGGCATATGAATATAGGAAAAGCCACACTCAAACAAGAAGCCAAAAGTACCACATTTAGGAATTCCAGCCATTTTTCAACCATCTTGAAAGTCGTGTTTACAAATCAAACTGTAATGCTAGTTATTGATATTCTTCTCCCACAGGACATGGATCCAGAAAATGCAGTGTTGGAAGCTTGCAGAAATCTGTAATTTTTAGCTAAATTGCTTGACTGATTTACTGGGGGCTGTTCCAATAAGGGAGGACTATGCATTTGGGGAAGATGCTCCAGAAATCCCTAAAGTTAGACTCTGCAGAGTGATGAACAGATAACTTTAAAGTTCTGACAGAAACAAACAAACAAAAAAAAAAAAACCCAAAAAACAATACCAGGAATAGAAACACATGGGTAGAACTGCAATATATAGCCAATGTCAAGGCAGGGCAGTCAGAGCAGCTGCGCTGTCTCAGAAACAGGGAAGGAATGTGGTCCAGGCACTACAGTTGCCATCTGACCTCCTGTGTCCCCCTTGTTCAAGGAGTCAGAGACATCGTCTAGTGTATGCCAGAGCACCCAAGCAGTGGAGGTAAAATCCTTACTTGAGAAATCATCTCTCAGATGGGTTTTGTTCTACAGATAAAACACAGTAGAACCAGGGGCAGATCCTGCCTGTTGTATCTGAGATCCTTGTGCTGTCCTTCTTGCAACACGAATGCAAACTCAAAAGAGCTCAGGGAGGAAATCTCCCCTGCTTCGGGAAAGAGAACTATTAATTCATTCACTTTTCGTAAAAGAAATTCCCCTGTTTGTCACATCCCTGCTCTGTGCTGCAACTTTATTCAGGTCTGTCAGCAAAGAAACTGGCTTCTTGGCTGCTTCCCATCTCCATGCACTGAGCCCTTATAGAGCTTATAGGCACTGAGTTAAGAGAGCCCACTGAACTATCAGGGCTCAGACACATCACTTGCTATAATTAAGTCACAGTGGACTTTCAGAGACCTCTGCTTTCCCTGTCTGCTTGATCAGGGGCATGTGTACAGCTGAGTTCATGGATAAAGTCTCTGCACTGGTCCGAACCAAAGCTTGAATTCACCACTTTAACTAGAGTGAAGCATTTTAATCCATTTCCTTCCGTACTCCTACACCAGCTCTCACTGACATAAAACTCCATCCTGGCCAGTGCTCCCCTCTGACTAGCAACCAAGTACCATACAGCTGCTCTCTCACTCCCCCATCAGCAGGACTGGGGAAAGAATAAGAAGGTAAAAAGAAAACTAGTCGGTTAAACAGTTTAAAGGGGATAAAAACAGTTTAAGAGGAAAAACAAAAACTATGCACAGAAGCAAAACAGAACAAGGAATTAATTCACTGCTTTCCAGGGGCAGGCAAATGTTCAGCCATGTCCAGGAGACCTGGGCCCCATCTTGTGTAATAGTTACTTGGGAAGACAAACTATATCACTCCAAGCATCCCCTCCTTTCTCCTTCTTCCCACCACTTTATATACTGACTATGATGCCATATGGTATGGATTACCTCTTTGNCCCAATCTTGTGTAATAGTGACGTGGGAAGACAAACTATATCACTCCAAGCATCCCCTCCTTTCTCCTTCTTCCCACCACTTTATATACTGACTATGATGCCATATGGTATGGATTACCTCTTTGGTCAGTTAAAGTCACTTGTCTTGTCATGCGCCTGTTGTGTCCTTGTCAGTTTGGCAGTATGGAAAACAGAAAAGGCCTTGTGTCTGTGTAAGCAATGCTCAACAATAACAAAATCATCTCTATTATTGTCGTTATGTTCAGCACAAATCCAGAACATAGCCCCATAGTAGCCACTGTGAAAATTAACTCTATCCCATCCAAAACCTGCAGTTTTCCTATGTGAGCATTTTGCAATGCATGTGGTAGACCACATTATAATTTCTCAGCCACCAAGAAGTGAGAAACAACCTGAAACTGTTAGATCAGTATAGTACTCCATTGAAGGGCAGCAGAGCAGGATCCAACTCATGTCTCCTTGTTCTTCTGCCAGCTTAGNATTTTTCAACCATCTTGAAAGTCGTGTTTACAAATCAAACTGTAATGCTAGTTATTGATATTCTTCTCCCACAGGACATGGATCCAGAAAATGCAGTGTTGGAAGCTTGCAGAAATCTGTAATTTTTAGCTAAATTGCTTGACTGATTTACTGGGGGCTGTTCCAATAAGGGAGGACTATGCATTTGGGGAAGATGCTCCAGAAATCCCTAAAGTTAGACTCTGCAGAGTGATGAACAGATAACTTTAAAGTTCTGACAGAAACAAACAAACAAAAAAAAAAAAACCCAAAAAACAATACCAGGAATAGAAACACATGGGTAGAACTGCAATATATAGCCAATGTCAAGGCAGGGCAGTCAGAGCAGCTGCGCTGTCTCAGAAACAGGGAAGGAATGTGGTCCAGGCACTACAGTTGCCATCTGACCTCCTGTGTCCCCCTTGTTCAAGGAGTCAGAGACATCGTCTAGTGTATGCCAGAGCACCCAAGCAGTGGAGGTAAAATCCTTACTTGAGAAATCATCTCTCAGATGGGTTTTGTTCTACAGATAAAACACAGTAGAACCAGGGGCAGATCCTGCCTGTTGTATCTGAGATCCTTGTGCTGTCCTTCTTGCAACACGAATGCAAACTCAAAAGAGCTCAGGGAGGAAATCTCCCCTGCTTCGGGAAAGAGAACTATTAATTCATTCACTTTTCGTAAAAGAAATTCCCCTGTTTGTCACATCCCTGCTCTGTGCTGCAACTTTATTCAGGTCTGTCAGCAAAGAAACTGGCTTCTTGGCTGCTTCCCATCTCCATGCACTGAGCCCTTATAGAGCTTATAGGCACTGAGTTAAGAGAGCCCACTGAACTATCAGGGCTCAGACACATCACTTGCTATAATTAAGTCACAGTGGACTTTCAGAGACCTCTGCTTTCCCTGTCTGCTTGATCAGGGGCATGTGTACAGCTGAGTTCATGGATAAAGTCTCTGCACTGGTCCGAACCAAAGCTTGAATTCACCACTTTAACTAGAGTGAAGCATTTTAATCCATTTCCTTCCGTACTCCTACACCAGCTCTCACTGACATAAAACTCCATCCTGGCCAGTGCTCCCCTCTGACTAGCAACCAAGTACCATACAGCTGCTCTCTCACTCCCCCATCAGCAGGACTGGGGAAAGAATAAGAAGGTAAAAAGAAAACTAGTCGGTTAAACAGTTTAAAGGGGATAAAAACAGTTTAAGAGGAAAAACAAAAACTATGCACAGAAGCAAAACAGAACAAGGAATTAATTCACTGCTTTCCAGGGGCAGGCAAATGTTCAGCCATGTCCAGGAGACCTGGGCCCCATCTTGTGTAATAGTTACTTGGGAAGACAAACTATATCACTCCAAGCATCCCCTCCTTTCTCCTTCTTCCCACCACTTTATATACTGACTATGATGCCATATGGTATGGATTACCTCTTTGGTCAGTTAAAGTCACTTGTCTTGTCATGCGCCTGTTGTGTCCTTGTCAGTTTGGCAGTATGGAAAACAGAAAAGGCCTTGTGTCTGTGTAAGCAATGCTCAACAATAACAAAATCATCTCTATTATTGTCGTTATGTTCAGCACAAATCCAGAACATAGCCCCATAGTAGCCACTGTGAAAATTAACTCTATCCCATCCAAAACCTGCAGTTTTCCTATGTGAGCATTTTGCAATGCATGTGGTAGACCACATTATAATTTCTCAGCCACCAAGAAGTGAGAAACAACCTGAAACTGTTAGATCAGTATAGTACTCCATTGAAGGGCAGCAGAGCAGGATCCAACTCATGTCTCCTTGTTCTTCTGCCAGCTTAGCTGGTCCTCCTGATCAAAGCTGCATCGTCCCAGTGAGTACTGCTGAGCCAAGGGACAGGCAAAGCAGTGCAACTCCTGTGACCCCTCAGGGATCCACCACACCTCGCACTGTGCCCGTCTGGTTTTGTGTTTATGCCCTCAAATCCTCCCCACATTACACTGCTTTTCCATTTCCTCCACCACCCACTGTTTCCCTCCCGAGTCTCTCCCTGCCCACACCCCGACATGAACATGTATCAAGCTGGGTTTATTTGGATGGGGCAAAGCACTTTAGCGAAAATACCTTCAACTGTGAAACTGTGTATGTGGTCCACAAGGGAAAGGCATGTGGATAAGGCAGGAAATCTGCTGTTTGGCTTTTACAATGACCCACTGTCTGACTCCAGGCCAGCCTTATTTAAGCTGTTCTGTCCCAGACAGACCTGTGCAGATGACAAGCCAGATCTCTGTGGGGAGCAGGATCCCTGTGCATCCCCACAGTGCACGCAGAGCTGTAAGCTGCCAGGCTGAGCTGGTGGCCATCCATCAGAGGCTGCTCTCCCCTTCCTCTCAGCCTGACCCTGTTCTTCGGACAGCTGGTTTGAGCTAGCTCAGATATCCACAGGCTCACTGTGTGTGCACTGTAAATAGAAGCTTAATCCCATTACAGGGCTGAGCAAGTCCATTGAGGCCAAACATCCTGAGCTGGCTGAAATACAAATGCAAGGCAAGTCTTCATTACACCCTCTTGTCTGGAGTGTGAGCCAGTTTGAAATGCTCCCTTCTTGAAATTGAAGCTGGTGGCATTTTACAGCATCTTACACTAGTTCCACAGGTGTGAATGGCAGAGATTCACAGGGCACGGCTAAGGAGACAGCCCAGGATCACCTTAGAATTTGCCAAATCATAGTGAGGATGCAGTGCTATTAAAAAGAAATCCCTCACCCATGTCACTGATGGCTAACACTTGCAGTTGCTAAAAGAAAAAGGACTTTAAACAACTGATTTATTTTCAGTTAGGTGGGTTACTGTATATTCTTTTCAATTCTTAGACTGGGCTGTTGAAATGGACAGTCAGGTTCACTTTCATTCAGTGTTACTTTCTAGTCAGTGTGCTTTGGGCTCAAATCAGTGGTAACTAGGCTGTAAATAATGACAGAGAAAACAAAGAGGACAAGAAAAGGAGACCTGAGAATGTTAAAATTCTCAAACTATCCCTGCTTTTTCTGTATTTTAAAAAGGATTTGACCAAAACGGCTTCTAGCAGCATACTTTGTTATTTTTCTCTCCGAAAGGCAGAAATCAAAATCATTCAACATCTTTATTGATGATCTGGACAGAGGGATGGAGTCCATCATTAGTAAGTTTGCAGATGACACCAAGCTCAGAATAAGTGTCGATCTGTTAGAGGGTAGGAGGGCTCTGCAGGGAGACCTTGACAGGCTGGAGAGATGGGCTGAATCTAATAACATGAGGTTTAATAAATCTAATTGCCGGGTTTTATACTTTGGCCATAATAACCCCATGCAGGGCTACAGGCTGGGGATGGAGTGGCTGGAGAGTGGGCATGCAGAAAGGGACTTGGGAATGCTGATTGATGGGAAACTTAACATGAGCCAGCAGTGTGCCCAGGTGGCCAAGAAGGCCAATGGCGTCTTGGCCTGTATCAGGAATAATGTCACCAGTAGGACTAGGGAAGTTATTCTTCCCCTATACTTGGCATTGGTTAGGCCACCCCTTGAGCGCTGTCTCCAGTTCTGGACCTCTCAGTTTTAGGAAGAAATTGAGTTGCTAGAATGTGTTCAGAGGAGGGTAATGAGGAAGTTGAAGGGGCTGGAGTACAAGCCTTATGGGGAATGACTGAGGTAGCTGAGGTTGTTTAGCCTGGAGAAGAGGTGGCTTAGGGGAGATCTATTGCCTTCTACAACTACCTTAAGGGAGGTTGTAGCCAGGCAGGGGTCAGTCTCTTCTCTCACACCCTCAGTGACAGAAGAAGAGGACACAGTCTTAGCCTGGGTCAGGAGGAGATTTAGGCTGGATATTAGGAAAAACTTTTTCACAAAGCAAGTGATTTCCTTTTGGAATGGGCTGCCCAGGGAGGTCATGGACTCACTGTCCCTGGATGTGTTTAAGGAAAGGTTGGATGGCATAGTTAGTGACATGGTTTAGATGATGGTATGGTGTTGGGTAGGTTAATACGTTAGGTAATAGGTTGGACTTGATGATCTCTATGGTCTTTTCCAACCTTGTTACTTCTACGTGTAATTCTGTGTGTAAACAAATAATTTAAAAAATGCCTAACGTTATTGGTAAACTCCATTACACTCCAACTGAGCTGCTGCTTCTCAGGTGAACTGGCATGCAACCAAGTAGACTTAAAGAGAATGTGGTAGATCTAAGTTTCTAATTTTCCACACTAAAAATATATATAGAAGAAAAAGCTCATCGTGTTCTTCCCTTACACTTTTTTTCTCCTCCAATGGCAGAAGATATCTGGTTCAAAAGTCCTAACCTTAATGGTCTTCTGACTACCATAAAATTGGTAAACTTATAGTATTTACCTGATTAGGTACGCTAAGGCTTGGTTTGCATTTTAAGGAAATCTGTCATTAATTTTGCATCAGATTTCCAGTCTTTGTGCTCTTGACTCTTATTTCTGAGTACATTTCCTTTTGAGGTAAAACAATAAGGAATGCACTGCAACCTTTTATCATGCAGTTATCTGCATTCCTGGGCAGTGTCACTGTCTGGTGTATGACTCATTTACGGTCTCTGCAAAACTTTATGCTTCCATTAGAGGCCTTTTCTCATTTTGTTTCATTTTAGACAAAATAAGACTCCAAGAAACTTTAGTTTTTAGGAGTCATATGACATAAATTCGAGAATGGCATACTGTGGGATAAATGTGGCCACATTCACTCTCTGTCTGTAATTTTATTACTGAGATATAGATAGTAGGAAAATCTAAACCTACTGAGAAACAAATTAAGCTTAAATAGAGAAGAAAATCCTTGTTATTCATTACATGGACTGATATCTGCTGTGGACTCTACCAGCAGAACAGCTGTGGCTCCTGTATGACCATGGAAACAGAAGTAGAAGTAGAAGTATATGAGGTGAAGTAAAAATCATTGACCTTTGTTTACCTAACAAACTAACACTAATTACATGGCCAAATTACTGGAGTGTCCATAAAACAACCAAACTAGTGAGGTATCCCAAGGAAGGCAAAATTATGTTATTATTTTATCCTAGTTACCAGATCAAACAGCTGTGAGTGCGGAAGGAGGATAGATGAAAGAAGGATGTTTTTTGTAATAGGAGGGTAGTGTTAAAGCTGTGTGAGGTCTGTAGGATGTATAAGTAGTTAGAGGGAAGTGTTCTCAACTAAGTAAGTGTGTAGAAGGAAGAATGTAGGATGTTTTCTGATATTTTTAATTGTGGTTTTCCTTGAGCTGTGCCTGAGCTTTCACTATTTCACAATATGATTTCTATGCTTTGATACATGTGATGAGTAAACCTTGACAGGAAGCTTAGTTTTGACTTCTAAGGATTCCCTAAATGTGACTAGAACATATTGAGTCCTTACCCAATATGTCTGGACTACTAATAAATAAGTGATAACACCTAGGAGTTCTGGAAGCCACCCTGGGGAATATTAATTCTCTCTTCCCTTGAGGTAGTATTGGATCAGATTTATAGCATGGAGAAGTTCAATATGGTTTAAGATTCAAAAGAAATATCTACTTTTTGCTTGCTTTACACATTTCTGTTGATTGCTGTTGGTTAAAGGCAGTGTAACTGCAGGGCAGTTTTGTCTTGATCATGACTCAAACATGATGCCATTCCACTGGGATAATGAACAGCAGAGAAAGTTTAGGAAAATTAAGGCAATAACACTGATCTTCACTAACAGTCATACAGGAGCCAGAACACAAGAGTTCAAAGGTGATATTTGTGAGAAAGAAGTGAATGGGGTCAGGGAAAGGTAACTCATGGTAAAGATAACCAGAATCTGTGACAGTATTTCATTGCAGGGGGCATGTAGGGTATAAAGGAAATGTTCAAACTGCATAGGAGCAAAGGCTGATAAGACTTGCAATGCAGAGATTAAGGTATCAGTTTCCAGCCAAAGGGATCTGGGGATTGGATCATTATTGTGCTATTAGCTGCCGGCTGGAGATAAACAAAACAAATGTTTATTCCCAGGAGAAACAGATTTTAAGAGTTTAACTGACTGCTAATTTGAAATTCCCTTGAGCAAGAAGGCAGTCTCTCATTGGAGCTGGAGTCTTCACAAGACAGTTTCAGGATGATAAAAAGAATTAAAATATTTCTTTCTCACTATCCAATATACAGTGATTGCTCCCTTATCCTCTGTAGGATTATTTTCAGTATTACTTATCTTGTATTGCTCAGTCTAAAAGAAATTAATATAGGACACTCTTCAATATTTAGGGGACAGTCATATAAGCATGTGAACTTCCAGACCCTGGGTGATATCTTCATGAGTTATTATCCTGTTTCTGATCATAGGTAAAAGGATCCCAGAGAAAAAGCTGTTACTAAACCTCTCAGTGGGAATAAAGGCATACCCTTTTACCTGGTAAGTCTAATTGCTGTGCAGAACAAGGGGTACACCAGAGCCCATCAAGGCCAGACCTTGGCTTCCAGAAGCTGGGAAAATTTTTCTGCAGATCTAGGCAGTATTTTTTTCCCAGACATCCACCTGTGACCTTTCATGAGGATTATCTTTGGAAAGCAACAAGAGAAAAAGGCAGAGCCAGTGTCCTCTCTCATTCAGGTCAGACTGAAGAACTTGTTTTTTTGGAGAGGAAGACTGAAGTCCAAAGTTTTGCACTGGTCTTTGCTATATTGCAGGGCAATAGACTAGGATGTGCTGGCAGTGAGAAAGGCTGTAGGTTTTCTTTTATACCAGGAGGATTTTTGAACTTAAGATGCCAGCAGTCTTTGACAACACTTTTTATTTCCAGAGCACTGTTCTGCTGGTAGAGGATGGAGAGACCTGCTTTCCCACAGTGAAGAATAAGTAGGCTGCCCAGTGAAATAAATTACAGAAGCATGGCACTGAATAGGACTGAGTGAGACAGAAGAGCCTGGATTGTGCGACCACTTCCAGGAAGCTAAATATCCATTTTAGTAGAAATTATTTTTTTCCTCACTTTATAACGACTAATGGCATGATTAACATATCAGATTGTACATGGAGTTTCAGCACAAGACATCAAAAGCTTTCCATGTAGGTTCTTCTCTTGCTCTATCTTATTAGTGTATATGGTGCCCTGAGGATATAACAAGCAGAATTGCAGAATATCTTATGCGCAGTTTAGATGTGAAGCTCAAGGTTTTCCCCAGCCCTACAATAAATGAGAGCAGCCATTGTTTACAACAGGAACAACTCAAAATCCCCAAAGCTTCCAGGACACCATAAAATAATGTAGCCAAACCCAAATATGAAATGGTGAAAGGGGAAAAAAAATTTTTTTATCTCATTCTCTTGCCACAATTATGTAGGAAAACGTGACTTTTTAGGCTGGACCCTGGATACAGCAACCACCCTTCAGTGCCATCAGCAAACTGAGAGGTTCCTGACTGGAAATATCAAAACACTTCAGCAAGTCTATTTAGAAACTTTTCTACACATCCAACCCCTCAGGGTTTGACTGATGAATGATGTAATCTCACTTTCTTTAAAATTGTTCTGCTGGTCAGTTCAGCTGCACTAGGTTTCCTGTCTTGTGTTTATTAAAATACCTTCTTTACTGTCCACAGAAGAACAATCAACCTGACTGCATTTGTGGCAGTGACATTTTGCTTTCTACTTGTTATTGTACCTATTTATTTTCAGCAGCAGTCAGGATGTGGGTGGTTTGGAGAGAGATTTACACACTGATATTTTATTAAGGTTCTTTTTTATTCTATAATTTAGCCGGGGAGATTGAAACATTGTACATTATTTTGCCTGTAGTAAAATAGACCTATTTCAGCTTCTTTTCCCCCCCACCTTCTTCTGATTGCTCATTAATATTCAGCATTTATCTTATCTATTCCTCTCTTCATTTGGTTTGTAAATGATTCCTTTGCTTGCTCCTTTATTTTTAAGCCTGTTTTCAACTTTTGTTTAATCTTCTTGGTGGCTTTTTTCTGGTTTGTTATTGAATTTTGAGTTAGACTTTTAAGCTTGTCCCTTTTCATATTCATTCCTTAAAATGCCAGCTGTTCTTTTTCTCTGTCTACTGAGGAGACTTTGTGAGTACAGAGAAATGGAACTGCTCCTCCAGCATAATAGGAATTGTTAATTTTCATCTAGTTTTCTCAGGTACTGAGAGCAGGGGCTGGCTGGGCTGTAACCTTTCACCCTGCAACATCTGCCTTTAGACATGTCATCTCAATAAGCAGAAACAGGCACTACTGTCCAAATTGACTGTTCAAGTGGTGGGGTGACACCAAGGTGTACGTTCCTCTAGGAGCCCTGTGGGAGCTCTCTCAAGGCAGGCTTTGGACCCACAAATTTCCTTTCATCTCTCATTCCCACCACCTGTCTGTTGGCATCTCTGGTGGATCTACACATGGGTATGCTTGCTGGTGGTGACCTGTACTTATGGTGTTATGTGTCTAGTGGAGTGCTGAAATGCGTGCTTTATGTCACCTGGGATGTAGATACCCAAGCTATAGCTGGGGGGCTCCTGTGATCTCATCACATGTTGACTTTGCAGCACATTTGTCTTGTCTTCCCACCTCTACTGAGTGGAAAGCACATGGTACTGCAAAGGGGCAAGGAGGTTAATTCCCGGCAAATTACTATATGTTGGTGTAAATGTACTGACCTCAGTTGCTATCCCAGGCTTTGAGCACTCTCAGGCAAGCATTGAGCCTACTTGATGCAAACATTGACTACTTTATCAGGGACTACTTTATCAGATTCACGTAATGTTTATTTTTAAAAAAACTATTTATTCTGTTTAGCTATCTGACTTATACCTTATGAGTCCTTGGGTCTATTTGCTTTCCTGAAACCCCTTCCCCTCTTCATTTCAAATTGTTTTTAGATCTGACAAAAGTAAAATTTACCTTCTTGCTATCATTGCTTCTTTTCATTTCCCCTAAATCTGCCCATGTAGTGTTTACCCATTGGAAAAGAACTGCTGAGAAGATAACCCACTGGGCTCTGTGTTAATTTTTCTATTTTTTTCATCTTAATTATTCTCTATTTAAACTTTTTTGTCTTTTGAATTTCCTCTCTTAATCACCAATGAGCCAATCTAACTCCTTTTCTCAGCTACCTCTTCAGTGTCTTCAGCAAAGTCATGCACACCCACAGCAGACATCACTTAAACATCATCTTGGTCTGGTGCAAGGTTGGAATCTGAATTCAGCTGTTGTCAGGGTTTCAAATACAGTTTCTCTTTAAGTGCATGATACCAACTTTTATTAAAAAAAAAAAAAAAAAAAGGTGATCATCTTGACAAGCTTTTAGCCCTTGTTTTTTCCCCACTGCAACATAGCACACACTTAAACATGCAGGGGCACCTGAACTTGTACCTTCCTCTCTGAATCATGCTATGTCTTGTGTAGCAAAGGACCTCCAAAAGTAATGTGTAATAATCACATGATTGATGAGCAGTACATAGTGAAGTTGACATTTAAAGGAAAATGAAGAAATTTAACACAGGAATATTATGTTATTTAGCAACGGAGGACATACAAAAGCCAAGACAGACAGATACAATTCTTCTAAAATGTTGTACGATTTCTTGGGAGCAATGACAATATTGGATTCTTTCAGTGGCATTTGTCTTTGTCAGTGGCAGGTCAGTAGACTAGATGGAGCCAATTGTGATCCATTATGACAATGACTAAGCCCTTAGGGACCAAAATAGTCTTAGGGTTGCTTTGTATACAATTGTTGCAAGCCCAGTCTCTACTGGACCCTCGTAAGGTACTGGTCTATCTTTTATTTTGATGATCTATCTGCTGAAAACTGAAAAAAAATTTTTTGTATTCCTAATTCACTTTGACTATACATGATCTCTTTGTCTTCTTTGTTACATGGATCTGGTGCATTCAAGTTCCTGTTTTTCAGTTGTATCAAAGGTTGTGGAAGTCTTGATAACGGATCATAAATAGTATTAAAATTTTTATTTGTCAGTGTTTTAATTATTATAGAATGGGGACGGTCACTTTTTTTTTCCCCACCTTGGCAGGGAGGGGAATGCTCAATTCTTTGAAATGGAAGCATTGTCTTCTTCTCCCAAAAGGGATGCTTGGGACATTTCTAAGATATTTACTACTTTTCTGACTCAGATATGCAGGCAAGCAACAAAAGAAGATAAGAAAATGAAGAAAGTAATACATCAGGTTTTCAAGCTGCAGCCTCTATTGTTTATGAAGAAGATACTGTTTAAGTTAGCTTAAAAGGCAAGAGAACAGAGCTTACATGAATGGGAAGCATTATTTTTGATACTGCCTCTGGCAGTCTTGGTTATAGTGCTGCAACCTGAGTTCAGATGACATTTTAAAGGCACAGCTTTATCCAAAGGTGATATAGGTTAAAAGTTGCTTCCACTTACTGCCATGGGTTCTGAGTTATCAGAGCTGCTATAGGCAGCTGTAATTGAAGTGTTTAGTCTTTGCTAAATATGATTATTACCTGAGGGTTCTTGAAATACTGCTTGCATTTTTTATGGTCATTGGATCCTCCTGATTACCAGATGTAATAGACTTTTTATGCTACAATGCAACTGTTGAACATTTTAATTGGAATGCCATGTCAAATTTTTAAATTAAAAATCAAATACTCAAAGCACCAGTGCTTTTTTGATTACTAAAATTAAAACCTAATTGAATTCTCCCACCAAAAAATATCCTGTGGAAATTTAATTAGAGAAGTGTAAAAGAACTGATTTTTAAAACATATTAATTTTTAATTAGCAAAAATCTGAAAGGCAAATTAGTAAGTTTTAAATTTTCCAAAATATGAATATGGAGATGCCATGTGGCACAATAAAGAGACCCAAGGTCTACTTTCCTAAATGATTACATTGCACAGGACTTGAGACTTACCTTAGTAAAATAAAAAGAGATGGATGCTTCTTTCTTTTTTTGTGGATGCCTACATGCATGTCAGCACATTAAAAGACTATAACGAAAAGTTAAAGAAGCTTTAAATGAATATTTGGAGTAGGGTACAAAGAGGGAAGTTATTTGGTCATTTACAAGCTGGGTATAAGCCTTGCCTTCAATGTTCATATGTTGACTGGCAAGACGTCTCTGCAGTCAACCTGTTAGCTAGTTTTGATTCCATTTTCAGGTCCTTCCTTCCTGATGTATTGCAAGTTGTCTAATTCCTGGACTCTGCATCAGAGACCAGGCACATTGCACTACTCCATATTGCCCTGCTTTTGTTTGATTTACTATTGTACACCCAGGAACATTCACAAAGCATTAATAAGGGCAATGAAATCATTGACAGTCTAGGTGGGCTCAATTTGGCCTTGTCAGGACATTTCCATTTCCCATTGATTTTAGTTGTTTGTGGTTGCACGCAAAGTGTCAGAGGTAGTGAATTAGAACAGGTGACATGGGCCCTTGGGAAAGCACGCCACCATCATTAGGTAGACTGGAAATGACTGAAGGTCTATTACTCGCTTAATAATTTTTCTTTCTTAAAAATGTGTATCCCACAAACTAGCTCTCTATTTTGTGGTGCTGTGTAATTTCATGATACAGCAGTCAGGAGATAATTTGATCTAAAGAAAAAAATAGAAATACTAACTACAGCTATCTGGAGACTCACTGCTTAATGATATACACTTGAAAGTATGAGGAATAACAAAATGAAGAGGAACAGTGCCTGCAGGGTATGTTCAGGTCTGGGTTATCTCACTCTCTCACAGCTGAAGTCAGGGCAGCATGTGACAGTCACTTAAGACGTGCACTCAATGAACTCAGAGAACTGAGGGAGACCTACCTTAGCAGACCTGCAGGGTATGGGCTGACTTCAGTGCTTTCCGGATCATTCTCCTGTGTTCATGACTTGGAGCATTGTACCAATCCCAATGATTGCTTGCTTTTATCTTGGAAAGCTTTTTTGGGCTTTGAGAACAAAGAAGAAATTTGCTCATGGTTGAGGTGCTCAGCTGGGAAAGGGAAACCAAAACAAGAATGAGAACCGGTCTGATTCTTTTAACTCTCTTTTCCTAAACACAAAAGTACAAAATAAGGTTATTTCTTGCCTGTGTCTTTTCTTTTTCCCCAACTTGCAGACTTGACACTGTCCCTTGAGCTGTAGAAATCATATCCTTGCTCATGACTAGTCTGGTGCTAGTGGTGTCTTTCTTGTAAAAGAGATGGGAGAGTTTAAAATGTTCATCTCCCTTTTCCTGGATGAGTGCTTTAACCAGTCTTGTATACAAAATGGATTATACACTATATCAAGGTGAATGTAAGCAATTTCTTTATGAAGACTGCACTATTCAGATAACACTGAGGGGTTTATGACTACCTAAAGCAGACTTTTTTTCTGGCCTTTTTCTAGATTTCAACCTGTGCTGGGTTTGAGTGGCAAGGTTCTGGTAGCAGAGGGGCTACAGGGTTGTCAGAGGCAGATCAGGAGACTAGATGGAGCCAATTGCAATCCATTATGGCAATGACTGTAAGCTTCTTCCATGTCCAACAGAGACAATGCCAGCTGGCTCCAGGATGGACCCACCACTGAACAAGGTGAGTCAATCAGGAGTGTAGTAATGCCTCTGTGATATCATATTTAAGAAGGAATTAAAATTGTTTTTTTGGAGAAGTAATTGTGGCCAGAGAAGAGAGCAGCGAAAATATGTGAGAGAAACAACTCTGCAGACCCCAAGATCAGTGCTAAAGGAGGGGAGAAGGTGCTCCAGGCACCAGAGCTGAGATTCCCCTGCAGCCTATGATGCAGACAATGGTGAGAAAGAATCTCCTCCTGCAGCTCGTGGAGGTCCACAGGTATGCAGTGATCTGCCTGCAGCCCACAGAGGAGCCCTTGCTGGAGCAGGCGCTGAAAGGAGGTTGTGACCCTGTATGAAACCTGTGCTGGAGCAGGGTCCTGGCAGGGATCTGTATCCATTTCAAGAGAGGAGCCCATGCTGGAGTACGTTTACTGGTAGGATTTGTGATCAGTCTGTGAAGAGCTGTAGCCTGAGGGAGGGACTCACATTGGAGGTATTCATGGCGAACTGCTCCCTGTGGAAGTGACCCCGTGCAAAGGAGGCAGGAGTCGCAGAAAAAACATGTGATGAACTGACCATAACCCCCATTCTCATCTCCCTGTGCTGCTTGGAGGGGTGGAGATAGACAACTGGAAATAAAGTTAAGCTGCGAAGGAAGGAGTGATAGAAGGAAGGTGTTTTTAGAATTTCTTTTATTTCTCATTATCTTAAACTTGATTTTGATTGGTAATAAATTCGATTAATTTCTTCAAATCAAGTCTATTTTGCCCATGATGGTAACTGACAAGTCATCTTTCCCTGTTCTTATCTCAGTTCATAGGCTTTCATTAAAATTTCTCTCCACTGTCCACTTAAGGAGTGGAGCGATAGAGCAGCTTTGGTGGGCACTGAGCATCCAGCCCAGGTCAAACCACCACACAATTTATAATCCCAAGTCTTCTAACAGAAAAGGAAGTTATATATACTGAAATCCCATAAAACGCTAATTTCCTAACTTAGGAAAAATGGTCAAAAATATTGTGACATTTCATGGTAATTTTGCAATCTATATCCTTGCCGTGGTGATTTAATACACTGATAAGCACTTGAAAATGAAGGAATTAAGGTATGATTTGCTTATCATGTAGGTTGATGAAGGTTCTGTTTCTTCGGATGTCATTTTTGAAGTCACTTGCAATCAAACAATGTTGTTATCTTTTATTTCATTTCTCATTGTGTACTTAGGCAATCTGCTGTCTATAAGCAGTTATTACAACAACTTATTTGTTTTCCACTTATATCTAATAACAGTTTACTCATTCCTCGAAGGTCTATACTTATTTTCATTTTTCATAACACAGTGAGAAGCAGAAAGTCAATTCACAAAAGCAACAAATATGAAAATCAAGGAGCACTAAAGGCTGGAGAAAGCCTTTGGAATTTCGATACTCGTATCAGTGTGGGCTGTTGTGAGAGATCCCTTATAACAGGAATCAGCTAATTTGGTAGTGTTGGATATAAGGACCCTCTGAGACACAACTTCTCACAAGATATATAGGCCTTGTGCTGCATGGTGCTGGTGACAAGAAGATCCAAGAAAGACAGACTATGTACAACTATACAGGGGACAAAATGGAGAAGCTTCTTTATTGCAAGTTCATCTGCTTTTACAGTGCAAAGATTGTTTTGGTTAATACAGCCAATAGGAGAAAAGAATAAAGATCACATGCCATTGTCTTAATGCCACAACAGATCACAAGATGAGTGTTTACATACCTAAAACATTATGTCATGATCTGAACATGCATAACTTGCTAAAAGCTTAAGCACACTGTAAATACAGCTCTATGTTCTGCCACATATCAGGATGAAGAAATGGATGAATTTGAAGAGTTTGTGGGGTAGATGTTTGGTTCACCTTGGTGCAAACACTTGCCCACTAGATAGTGATTCAAGATGCTACTGCTTTCTGTTTATTTGATATTACCTTCACAGCTGAGCCTTGTTAACATGCAGAGGCAGCCAAATTAGTTTAAATAGCTTTCAGCTCTTCAAGGACATATCTAGATGCTCCTTCTCTGTGTTTCATTTTGTTGGAGTCAAATTAAAACAAACAAAAAACCCAAACACAAGGAAATGTAAACAAACAAAAAACTTCATAGGAACAGTATATGTTTGTATGAAACCAAAAAGCTATATTAGATCAATATGATCCAAATGAACCAAATTTATCACTCACTATCAGAAAGAGAATGTTTGCTGCTCCCTTAGTTTCCATCTCCAAAAACAAAACACATAGCCTTTCTTCTTTGACATTATCGAGTTTCTGGCTAGTGCACCTCATTTCTTCAGGAGAGAGGGTGCTGATAAGACCAGCAGTTCGTCTGGTCCCACGTTGCAAATCTTGTATTACCAGCCCTGAAAGCATGGAAATGTCAATACTGAGAAAAAACAAAACCCTTACACATGGAAGGAGTTTGGAAAGGGAAAAGCATCTGAAAGCCGTGCACAGGAAAAATTTCCCCTTAAGGAAGAAAGTTAAACAGCAGCATTTGAAGGACACAGGCAGGTATGTGAGTTTGGACATAGGCTGGGCATAAGGGTCATTCTGCAACCTTGCTCTAGACACTGAGAGCCATATTGATAATCTGTGGTGATTGTGCTATATTCCAGTCTCCCTTCTCTGGACAGCACCATTGGTGGACATCTGTTAATGCAAGTCTCATGTCGTGGTGGTCCTTCTCTCTATGGTGGGAGCTAATTTGCAGGGGAGTGCTTTAAAATTAACTGGTCAGATCAGACAAGTTTGGTAAAAGGCTGTTCTCAGCAGATACTGGTTAGAGTGACTTGCTGTGGTGGTTTTACCACAAATTCAGTGATTTTGGAGCAGAGACTCTGAGAGAAGTCACAAACACACCCCAAAAATGAATAGAACACACAAAAATCACAGTTTATTTTGCGCAAACACCAAAACCCGACAAATAAAGTGCAAGACAGATAAATAAATAAATTTTTTCCAGGGCCCGCGTTTGGGGTGAGGACGCTCTGGAGATAGTGCTTGTCCCTCTCTCCCTCGGAGCCCGGCTCAGAGACTCCGCGGTATTTAGAAGGGAGCGCGTGGTCTCAAGGGCCCCTTAGCCTTGAACCTCTGCC
>VYZS01012004.1:0-15195 GCA_013400695.1 Neodrepanis coruscans | reverse complement strand
CTTCTCAACCTTGCCGCATCTTTTAGCCTCTCTGCTCTGCTGAGCTCAAGCCCACTCAGTGTTCTCCTGTGCCCTGAAGGTTTGCACCTGACTGAGGCACTGCCCAGCTTTGGGGCACGGATTAGCATCCAAATTCTCTAGTTCGTTCTTGTCATCTTAGTGATTTCAATAGCAGCATATTTTGGAAGCTAAAGCCGGTCTGAATTGTTCAACCTCTGACAGCAAACCCACGAAACCAGCCGTGAATCCGCTGGCACTTAACATTTGTAAACAGCAATAATTGACACTGACGTTTTAGCTCGGGAGGGGATGCAGGGAGCACAGTGTGCGAGGGCTCTGTGCTGCTGAGCCCTTGCATCAGAGCCTGGCTAATGGTTTCCCTGCTGGGGAAAAAGGTGTGTGAGGGGAGAGAAGGCAGCCGTGGATGTGAACTGGGAGGGGATGTACCGCTCCTGCTGTCCTTGCAGGAGTTCCGTCGGAAGTCGCTGGAGTGGGAGAAGCAGCGCCTGTGTTTCCAGCAGCAGGTGGCATCGCTGGAGGCTCAGCGCAAGGCTTTGGCAGAGCATTCACAGCTCGTTCAGGTACAATTAACGGGAGCTCAAAGCTTGTGTTTTGTTTGTGGCCGCGGGTGGGAGGGGAGGGAGGGGAGAAGAAAGAGAGGCTGATGAAATCTCTCAGGCTTCCATCCAGTTCAGATTGCCATTGAAGTGACTTTTAATGTCCCAGTGGAATAAGGTTTACTTGTACAAATGCTGCGTGGAAAAAAGATCTGGAGTCTGTCAGCAGAGATTAGATGAACCTCGTGCACCTCTCCCTGCCACCGCTCTGGTTAGCAGAGAAGACAGTAGGATACATCTTTCCCTGGGAGGCAGAGACCACAGCATATGACACTTTAAAATAGCTGTTACATCATGTTGTCTAGTTGAAAGCTGTGTACCTGCCAGCAGCTAAATATGTACCTTGTGGGTCCAGCTCAGAGGGTGCTCTTGGAAAATACTCCCCCTACAACACAGCCTTCCACAAAGTACTGAAGTAACAGCAGTTTTCAGCCCCGCTCCCTTTATTTTTTTGAAGTCTCTTAAAGCAAGGGGTGGTGGGACTGCTGTTCTTGCAAAGCTGATGGCTCAGGGAGGTGCTGGTGCTGCAGCAGAGCGAGATGAATTGACCTAGAGCACAGCTGTGAAGTCACACTGACACAATCACAGCACTGATAAGAAGCTCTTGCTGAGGACTTTGCTCTTAATGGGCTCCTGAGTTGCTCTTGAGTGGAAGCTCCTGCGAGGAGGGAGTCTGTGATGACAGGACTGAAGCTGGCTCTGACAGGGCCTTTGTGAGAGGCTGACACCAGTAGGTCTACAAATGCAGAGAGAGTCCTTGAGCAGAAGGTCTGGCTGCTCTGCTGTCTGTGTGTCGCTGATGGCTCAATTGTCTGAGAACAGATGTGTCCTTGGAGCGCTGGCTGGGATGCAGAGTTACTCTTCTCACTGTGCAGCAGAAGACCAGGATTTTGGGGAGGTTTTACTGAAGTGCCATAGGTGACTTGGGAACTGTGAATGGGCTGCTTGAATCCTCAGTTGATTTGAAAAGCCCAGCAAGGGAGTGCTAAATTTTTGTTTGATGTTTCTGTGTATTTTGTGTGCTTGGTTGTCTGGCACAAGGTCATGCTGAGATCCATGACCATGGAGTACTTTCTCTCCTTTCATCTTGCTTCACCTCATCCCTTGCAGAGCAGGGAAGGGAAGCCTGGCATTCTTATGCAGTTCTGAGCACCTTATGGAACACCTGCAGCCTTTAAAGTCAGCAGGTGAAGCCTGGAATTCTGTGCTGGCCTGCATGTTCTGTGGTGGAGATAAGAGACAGCTAAAATGTTTTCTTAATGCAGAAATAAATATTCAGGCAGTCTGCTACTCTGATTTTTGGGTGAGGAAAGGCTGTACTTTAGTCTTGCCCCTCCTGTTATCTTTTCTGTCATGACTATTCAAATAATAATGAAAGGCTGTAATCAAAATTATACCATAGTCTTGCTAATGCATGGCTCCTATAGTTCTCTCAGTTATGAGGCATTATGTGCTAGGCAATAAATAAATTAAGGTATGTGGTGATTCTCAAGCTGGCAGGAATTTCTGCTCTTGGAAACTGGAAGAGTAAGACTAGTCAAATATTTCGTTCCAGCCTTTAAAAATTCAAAGGTTCTATATGAAAAGGGAACATAGGAAATGAATGTTCTTAGAAGCTTATGTGAGAGCTGGCTTGTTAAATTTCACCAGCTAGCTGTGTGGAAAGAAAAGCTATGAAATAAAGTATTGTGCCTATAAATAATAGACCATGTATTGTCTGCTAGTCATATATTCTTTACAACTTTTTTGTCTTCATTAAAACAATGAAACACTCAAAATGAGCATTCTCCCAGGCTGCTGGAACCAGGTATTTATTTCGTAGAGCAAAGCAAATTAGCTGTTACACCCAGTTTGGTTTTGGGGCTGTTTGGTTGTTGTGTGTTGTGCACCCAGAGCTGGTTTCTGTCCTGGTGTGGAATTAACAGGAATTAACAGCTGGGCAATCTTTAGCTTGGGCATGGTTTTTACAAACCTTCTCACCTGCAGCATTTGTCCTGATCGAGCCTTGGGTTCATGAGCGAAAAAACAGCAGGTGGCTTTGTTCTCAGACAGTTCACACTTGGGCAGCTGGAGTGATTTGAGATCCTCATTTCCCAGCTTCCCTTTGAACCCCTTTCTAGAATCACTTTTTAAATTTTTATTCTGTTTGCCTTCAGAAGTGTTACCCACTGTGTGACCCTGGAGCAACACCTTCCCCGGTTCCCTGGGAGGTGGCGTTGCTCACTTTGAGGAGGTGGCTCGTTACACCGAGAGATTGTGTTGAAGGTGGATTTGATACACTGTGTGTTCTCTAATTGAGCTGTAACCCAAGGCAATTGCTGTTGGCAGACTCGGCTTGCCAATCGGAAGCAGATCCTGGACTCGGTGGAGCTGGCCAGCCAGTCGGAAATCCAGCACTTAACCAGCAAGCTGGAGGAGGCCAATGACACCATCTCTGCCAACGAGCTGGAGGTGGAGAGGCTGAGCATGAGAGTGGGTGACCTGAGTGAGAACAACAGAGTGATCCTGGAAGATCAGCAGAGAATTCAAGAAGAATTAAGGCAGTCCAAGAAAATGGTGGAGGTCAGTGGGGAACTGTTATGAAACTGAGTCTAAAGCGGTGCTGGTGAGAAGTAGTGGGAAGTCTTTGTATCCCAGAGTTTTTGTCTCTTTCTAGGGCCTTTATGAAGTTCCTGATTGGCTTCAAAGCTGACTTCGTAGCCATTTGCTGCTCTGTAGTATTTGCAAGTGTCCTAAAAAATCTGATCAACCTCTCATCACATTACAACAAACAGCTTTGGTCAATCCCTCCCATGCAGGTGCTGCAGGATGAGAAGAGGGAACTGAAAGCCACCTTGCAGTCTCAAGAACACTTCATTGATAGCTCCAAGCTGCACCAGGAACAGTTACAGAAAGAGCTGGCCAGGATGACTGAAACTCTGCACACAAAGGAACTCCTCATCAGGTAGCACCTCTGCCTCACTGGTGCTTAGGCTTGAATCCAGAGCTACATTCCAGTTCTCCCACTGAGGACAGTAGCAACATTTTCACACAACTTGCTCTGTATTGATTGTATCTGGAGTAGTGCACTGTAGTTTCTCTCAAGTGCTGCCTTGCAGCGTTTGCCAAATTGCTCTTGAAATCAGCTGATAATCAGTGATGAGCATGGAAGGAACCTGCTTTCTCCTCACCTGGGTTTCTGGAGGCAGCACAGGGCTTTTGAGGTTGCTTCCCCCAGGCATCTACAGTCAAGTGCTGGAGGCCTTTCAGGGTTGATAACGTGCTTATTAACATAACTGAAAGTTCTCACTGATTTAATGATGCCAGACTGAGGGCTTGGTGAGGTAACTACATCTGTGACAAAATCATCCTGGCAACTGTGCAGAAGCTGTTGGGTTCTAGTGGCTGTGTCAGAAGGTTTGGGTGTTAGTCACTTCCCAGCCAGACTGTCTCTGGCAAGGAGGCCAACATTAAAAGAAAATGTAGTCTTTTTTTAGTCAGCCTGAACTCAAGCAGGGGCTGTCATCCAGCTGCTGTGTTTGCTTACTCATACTGCACACAGTGGTCACCTGCTGTTGGGCTCTGTGTATTTTTCAGAGAATTCTGAGAAAACAGTGGTTATGTTCCCTGTATCAGTGAACTCAGACACGATGTTTCTGCGCTGAGATTAAAGCTGGTGTTTCTGCTTAGGGCCTTGGAGGAACGCTTGCATGGGAAGCAATTGTCTTCCCCAGGGATGGAGCTGGAGCTGGAGCATGTGCTGCTGCAGCTGAGTGTTGCCCAGAAGAAGGAACAGCACTTGCAGTCAGAGGTGACTCGTCTTGAGAACAGGTATCCCACTGCTTGCTTCCCCTGGAAGTGCAATTAGTCCTGGATAATAATACAAGACCTAATCGTGTTCATCAAGTTAACCAGTCCCAGTGATTCTTGTAGGCTTGTTTTAAATATCAAAGAGCTGAAGAAATCAAGTGCTATTCATTTTTTTAGTATAATAGTGAGACTCTTTTGCTAATTGGTTGGCTGCTTTTCACTGCACACTGTGGGTGTTCTCAGTGTACAGTTTGCTTAGGCTGAGCACCTTCCCAGCAACAGGCTAAGGAGTCTTTGTTAGGCAGCTGGTAAGAACCAGATTGAGACCTTTCATGAAATAAGAATTATAAACAAGTCTGCCCAGAGAGATTGTGGACTCCTTATCCCTGGAGGTGTTCAAGACCAGGCTGGATGGGGGTTGGAGCAACCTGGTCTAGTGGAAGGTGTCCCTGCCTATGGCAGGGGTGTGGAACTGGATGAGATTTGAGGTCCTTCCCAACCCAAACCACACTGTGATTCTGTGATTTCTCTCTGAGTTTGTGGTTTTCAGACTCATGTTTGCATGAGAAGTCTGTGATCTTAGTATGGTAAAGACACAAACAAGAAACAGGTATTATCTGTTGGATCAGCTTCCTGATCTCTTTTGAAATGATTTGGGAAAACAAGCCTGAAGGGTTGGTAAGGAACTTGTAGGTTGAGTCCAGTTTTTGTTATGATGGACATAGGATACTGCTTGGATGATCGAAGTTTCTGTACCATTCCTTCCTCCTTGGGGGTCTCCTAATCTGTACTTTTTACATTTTCCCCCAGCCTGGTCTCTTCGAATGCCAGGTGTGTGCAGCTGAGTGAGGAGCTGGGGGAGAATATCAAAGAGCTGCAGTCCATGGGAGACCACCAGACTGAGTCAAAGGCAGAGATTAAAAAGGTAATGTGGCTTTGTTCCTGGGGACTGGGAAGGCACTGGAGGAGTGAGCTGATCCCATGTGCCTCAGAAGTGCACAGGTAGCACAGTGGGACCAAGGGCTGTGGTGCTGTGGAGGTAAGGAGGAGTTGAGAGGATGTGTTTGCAGGGCACTTGGCTTTGTGAGCATCTCCTGGGCCTACCCCAGATCCCACAGTACTTCTGTACACTGTGGAGGTACCTTAATTAGTGCTGGAGGAGCAAAGATGCAAAGAAATTAAGGTCTGGAATCCGGAGTTTAAGCCTAATACAGGCTGCCATCAGGATGAAGAGGATTTGAGGTCCTTCCCTGCTGAAATACATCCTATCACACTTGAGAAAGGGCTTCAAATGTGTTCTAGTCCATATGTCAGTAAGGGAGTCTGTTTCAGGCTTGATAGCTGGACATGAAGTCAGGGGCTGGGAGGATGGAGCAGCTCATCTGTCATGGGGGTCTCACCCCAGTGCTCTGAGCACCCAAGGGGGACAAGCCCTGCACAAGGCTTGACTTTTAATAATGGTCTGAATCAGCTGGTGGGAGAGCTTTCACTGCAGCCTGGTAGAGTAGAAACCTCATTGAACTTGACTGAAAACCCTCACTTGTGTGGAAATCCTTCATCCTTTATTCTGAATGTACAGAGGTGCAGATCTTGCCAGAGATGTGTGCTTGGTTACACATCTAAGCAGCCACACAGTAAATGAATCTCCCACAGGCTGCTGGGGAGGAGAGAGAGATTTATGATGGCTGTTTTTATTTTATATACTTGGGAGGCATTGAGGTGACATGGAGATAAATCACCATGTGTACAGTATTTACATGGCTAGGCACAGATCATCTGGTTCAATTTTCTAAAATGCTTGTAATTCTTAGAAAAATCCTGGATCTTTGGGTGGTTAATATTTTTGACTAATGGAATGGAATCCTGGGGAAGAAATTATGCTGCTGTTGTTCTGTTATGTCACTGAATAAATATACAGTGTGCCTACCAGAATATTGTATGCAGTGCAGGTCTGCCACCTCAAGAAGGGATTGAATAAACCAAGATAAGGTATGGAAAAAGATGACCCAAAGGATAGAGTGTTTCTTATACAAGGAACAGCTGAATGGAATAGGACTTCCCAAACTGGAAAAGAGATAAATGAGATTGAACAGACTAAAAATAAAAATCATGCCTGTCATGTGGAAAGTAAATAAGGAATGATTATTCTCTCATAATGCAGGGACTAGTGGTCATCACATGGAGTTATGAAAACAAAGAGATGTATTTTTACCCTGTGCATAGCTGGCTGGTGGAAGTTTGCCATGGGCAGCTTTAGTTGCTACGAGCTAATATCGATTCAAAAGACTCAGGACAAATTAATTCCTGGAAGAAAAATCTGGCTCAAGCTATTTAAAGTTACCATCTTTAAATGGTATCTTTAAATACCTCAGGAAGGCAGAGTGGCAAATTGCAGGGTTATGTTTCCAAGTATTTCTGTCCTTCCCCATTGATGGTGGACCTTTGGCTCTCTAGTTTTGGCTATGGAGGTACAACAGGGAGGTGGAGAGACCATGGTTTGATGAATTATGGGTCTTCTCAAGTTGAGAAGACAGAATGTTGCCAACCCCAGGTGTGGGAAAGGCTTGGGATGAGGTGGCTTTCAGTCAAGAAGGACAAACATATACAGAGGGCTTGTTACACAGAGGTTTTTGTTTTCCAGTACCAAGATTTCACATCATTGTATCCAATACTTGGCTTATATTGCTGAAACGTCTTTTAAAAGCTTGTGGGCGGTGTGTGCGTATCTCCCTGCAGCTGAAAGAGCAGCTCTCTCACGCAGAACTGACACACAGCAGTGAGCTGGAAGGGATGAAAAGGGAAATCTCCAGGCTGACACAGGAGCTGCAGCAGCGGGACATCACCATTGCGTCGGCAAGCGGCTCCACGTCAGACCTGGAACAGCAGCTGAGGGCAGAGATTGAGAGGGCAGAGAGGAAAGCAGTGGAGCACAGGGTAAAAAAGGGATGAGACCCTCATCCTGTCTTTTTAAGAGGTCTGAAAGCTTGGAACGCCAACCTGCTTTTTAGTTATGTTAATAGTTTCCTTCCCTCTTTAGCCTTCTCTGTAGGGTCCCTGCACAACTGACAACCCAAACCTTGCTCTGTGCTTGAATTTGAGGGTGGGAAATGCTTGGTGTTGTGGGCATGTGCTGTTCTCTTACTGAGCTTGTTGTTTGCCTCTGTCTCCTCAGGTGATTCTGCTCCAGCTGGAAACCTTGAGGCTGGAGAACCGTCACCTCTCAGAGATGCTGGAGAAAACAGAGTGTGGTATTGTCGAGGTATGCATTGAGGACCAGGAGATGGGAAGGGGCTGGTGCTGTGTGTTCCCACCTGGGAACACTCAAAAGTCTTTGCTCATGCATCCCAAAGTATGTGAAGAGTTTGGTGAACTTAAAACTCAAGAAAAAGGAGCAATTTGTGCAGAAATAAGGTCCAGAAATTCTGAGCATTTGGTCAAAGAGTGGTGTCATCTCTGTTTCTTCTCTGTGGGCTCTGGTCCACATTTCTTAGTACATTTTACTACATTTCTATTTTATGCCAGTTTACCTGAAACCTTCAATTCTGAATCTGTGATGTCCTTTTGACCTGTCCCAGAGCTGTAACTGTTCTGGTCCTTGAAATACCTGGGGAGAGAACATGTTCTCCCCTGGTGAGGAGCCACTCATGGGCAGGTTGCAGCCTGGGAATGTGAGCTGGATGCCTTGGGGCAGTGCACTAGGAAGGGGCTCTGTGGTGAGAGGGGGAGCCTGCATGGAAAAGGTGCAGCCTTGGCAGGAATAATGCTGGTTCATTTTAGTGCCTGTGTGAAGGAAGAAATGGCTGGTTTGCAAGTTCTGTCTCACCTAAAGCAGAATGGATGCTTCCCAGGGGGGCAGGGATGGGATTCAGACAGCTGACAACCTAATGGGAATATATCAGAGCTTTTATCCTGTCAGATCTGTGGGAAGGAAATACTCTGCTCTAGTGTTAGTTTGGGGTAATTGTCAAATGTGCCAAGTTCTTGGGAAAGTATTGAACAGAAGCCTTGTGGCTGGTGAGATNTCCCCCTTAGAAAAGCCTGGAAAGTTGTACCAGTCAAAATCGAGTTTAGAGGATTTGTCTTAAAGAACCTCTTGCTGGTCTTTGCTCTGGATATGACTGTGGTGTGTTGCAAACCAGCCCTTCTCTGTCTCCTAGGGAAAAGATGTCACCCTGAGAGCACTCAGGGAAGACTACGCTGCTGAGCTGCACAGGTTAAAGGCTGAGAACCAGCAGCTCCGGAAGGATCTCACAGAGACCAGGGCGAAACTGGAGGTCACTGCCCAGCTCTGCCTGGCTGAACCTGAGGGCACTGCCCAGCAGAGGCACTGCCCAGCAGAGCCCCAGAACAGGGATGTGCAATCCAGGTGAGTGTGAGTGTGAGGATGGAGGGGAGCAGAAGGTGTGGGGATGTGTGGGCTGGAGCCACGTGCTGTGTGTGCAGTGTCTCTCTGCAGCACATCATGTGTCTGGGGGAACACGAGGACTGTTTGGGAATCTGCCTTTCTGCTTTCAGCAGTGCAGTAGCTTTGAGTCCCAGCTGGTTTGTGTTCTGCAAAGCCAGCAGGGTTTGACTGTCTTTTGTCTGCCTTTGCCTCTCTCTCTGATTCAGCAGCAGTCTGTGCTCTTTTTGGTGACAAGATTAGATGTAGCCCAGGCAGCTGCACTCCTTTCTGTTGCAGTTCTAGGATGTGCAGGCTGTAGTTTTTAGTATTTACAGCAGCAGGAGAGAGAGAGAATTCCCTAGGGACTGGATATGTGTCTGGAACTGCTATGGAAAAAGTAACATCTGTGTTAATTGTTACCTCTGTGTGTTTTTGCTGGTGTTCAGCTGGTAAGAGGCAAACTCAGTTCTGTGCTCAAACCTGCCTTCCAGGACAGCTTGGGAAGCACAGCACAAGCAGGATGAACAAGCAGTGAAGATACATCTCCAGCCTGGTGGGGCTGTTCAGCATCATCATGGGGAGCCCCAGAGATGTGGGGCTGCTGAAACAGGACCTGTGACCCCCAAGATGGATGAACCAACCTCCCAGACCAGCAGGAAGAACTGCAAGGAGTCATGTGCCTTGCTGGGAGCAGAGCCTTCGCTCCCTGTAGTGGATCAAAACAAAGGTTTTGCAGATGAAGCGACTAAGCAGCCTGTCTCAAATCATGACAGAGAATCTGTGCCTGTGGTAAGCAGTTGTACAGGAACTGGTTGCTATTCAACAGCTGAAAATAGGCCTGGGTTCTTATCTGGCAAAAGGAGACAGGTTTTTGAATGCATGGCCTGGCTGCATGGTGTGCATAAATCAAACATTAAATGGGAAGGGAAAGCTACCTCTGGATGCTTAACACTTGGCCAGTGGGATCCATGTGGTGGCTCTCCAGAACTCCTTGGGGAAGGGAAGTGTGTTGGTGTGATTGCTAAGCTAATTCCAGCAGGACGTGGACCTGCTTGTGTCACCTCGGAATTCTGCTTCAGCTTTTGGCTTGGGTCTGTAGTAGAGGCTCAGAGTGGATGTGGAGTGCTGAGCATTTCAGTATTTCACACCTCTCTGAGTGCCTACTTGCTGCACATCTGAGTGGGGCTGCAGCAGTCAGCACACTGAACTTGAAGTTGCTTATCCTTGCTGATGGCAAAGTCTGAAATCCCTGCTTCACTGCACAAGGGGAGGCTGCAGTTTTTCCCAGGTGCTGATCATACCTTTTTAGTAGGGAGCAGTGTTGGTGCTTTCTGTGTCCTTTTAGCTCAGTTGCCAGAGCACTTGCCCAAGAAACTTGGACTGGGTCACTTCTTCCTGTAGTAGTTCAGGGAGGGAGAATGCTGAGTACTGATCCTGGCTCCAGCTGTGTTGCCCAGCAGTGCTCAGAGCACCTTCTCCTCTGTTTGTGTGTTGGTAGCAGTGACAACAGCTATTTTCATTTTGTGGGGAGCCCAGAGAAGAGGCTCTGAGGCTGATCACAGATAAGTGGAGGCTTGTAAGGTTTGTAGATCTTGATGAGTTTTACTCGAAACTTGATTGTTTCAAGACTGGAGTAGCTTGTGGGCATGTCCAGGAAGCAATACTGGGAGCTTGGGGAACTGTAATATTCCAAATAGAAACTCTTCAAGTTGCAGTATTGGAGCTGAAGGGTGACAGTCCCACTTCAGGGTCTGAGAAGTTCTATGGCTTGATATTTAGTAGAAGAGGATGTGCTGTTTTGCTCTGAGAGGTAAAAATAAGGTTTCTTAGGAAATGCAGATATTTCTCCTGGTGTTGGCTGGGATTCACTGCTCATGGTCAGGCTCCAGGATCCTTAAATCAGTTTGTTTAACATTAGGAGAGAAGAGGTCTCATCAGTAGGAAGTAGAGGGGTAGGAGAGATTTGCTTGTTATCTGCAGCCTTTTTCTGCTTCCCACTGTTCCTGGCTGTTGATAAAAGACCTAAAAACCACCAGACTCCAGGATTTGGGAATAACCAGTTACTTTCTCTTGCCAAGGCGAGGTGTCAAGTTGTCTGTAATGGAAAGAAGCCCCTTAGAAACCTTGTATTTCACGTTCCAGCCACTGTGCAGGAGGCTTCTCTTCATCAACTTGTACATTAAGCCTGGTCTACAATGTTGTTTTTGTAAGTTAATAACTTGTGGGTAAGTGATGTGAGGAGCAGGAATAGTTCTTGAGTGTAAAGGAAAGAATCTGGAGGAGCTTGTTGACCACTGCTGGCTGGACTGAAGTTCTGTTCCATGAGCCACAACAGGAGTTTGGTCTGTAATTGCCTGTGGGATTGTACCAGGAGTCCATCATTATTTCAGGGAGGAACAGAGGAGATATAAAAGAAAGCAGATACCCCAATGCTGGTCAAGTCTGGCAGTGCTTTCCCTTCCCTGGAACACAAATTGTGAGGTCCTGCTGCTCACTGAGATTTTTATGAAGGCAGGGAGCAGAATGTAGACCTGAGGTGCAGTAACACCCAGGACAAAGCCCTTGGTGTTCTGTTGTGACCTTCTTTAGCCCTGAGTTTTAGTTCTGATGTTTTGGCAGTGTTGGCTGGAGGCTGTTGGAAGGGACACAACCTGTGATACAAGTGTGAGACCTGAGTCCTTATTCTGCCCAATAAGATGCAAGTGACCCAAGAGCCCTTTAGGAGCATGTTCAGTTGTGTGGTTTGCAGGTCAGTGGTGGTTCTGGCTGAAACTTGGAATGAAGCAATACCTGATATCCCTTTGTTTCCCTTTAGTGCCCCTTGCCTACAGCTTCTGTTGGATCAATAGCTGCAAGATACCTGGAAGAGGAAGAAGTGAGATCCCAGCACATCCTGGAATGCCTAAATGCTCACATTGAGGAGCTGAAAAAAGAGAGTGCAAAGATAGTGAGAAGGTTTGAACTCCAGGAGTGATGTTTCCTGTGGTTTTGGAATTGGTTCCAAACTGACTGAGGAGGTGCCTGTAAACCAGGTGCCATCAGAGTTTG
Source organism: Neodrepanis coruscans (assembly GCA_013400695.1). Lineage (NCBI taxonomy): Eukaryota > Metazoa > Chordata > Aves > Passeriformes > Philepittidae > Neodrepanis > Neodrepanis coruscans. The sequence goes on along the minus strand of VYZS01012004.1, from coordinate 3,357 downwards.
AGAGGCCACTTGGAGCTGAATCAGCAGGATGGGAGTTGGGGAAAAGGAACTCCTCTCTGTCATGTTGGAGGGTGTTACACCACAAACAATCAGCTTGAGAGGTCAGAGACCTGCATCGGAGTTCACAAAGACTTTGCTGTTTTTACTAGAAGCAAACCATTTGCTAATTTTTATATGAAGTATTTTAAGTCTATTTTATACATGTAGAAGTGTTGAAATAAACCAGAATGGCAAACACATCTTTTCTTGTTCATGCAAATACACAAAGTGAATTCCTTGTGGTTTATCTTGCTTCTCATCAGGAACTTGGATCAACACCTTTTCCATCACAGCATAGCTGTGTTCTTCAAGGAACAAGGAATATAATTCCTCTTTCCTTCAGGCTACTTACATTTTCTCCAGTTAATTTGCCCTTAGTGGAATTTTTTAATATTTCCTGGTTCATGCAACTTCTGCCCTTTACTGTTTGTGTGTTACCTGGTGTCTTTATCTTGCTGTGCACGATGCTTGAAGTGCTGCAAAATGGCTGAATTCTGTTTGTGGTCATGGCTCTTGGAAAAGGGAGCAGTTGGAATGGGACATGACACTGGATGGGAGGAGAACCCACAAACAGGTGAGCTTCATCTGCACAGCAGCTGCTGTGTGAGCCTGTCAGCCTGGTTGGAACTGCTGCATTAAAATACATTTGGGACCTCTCTTTGGGAATATACTTTGTTTTTCCTCAAGGAAATTCAGTTGTTAATGAGTGAGCAGAATTTATTTCTTCTGAAATTCCTTTCTTCAGGGCCTCTCTGCAGTTCTCCTGTGTCTGAGCCTTGGTGCAGGCAAACCTTGGGGCAGAGACATCCCTTGTCCTTATCCATAAGTTTCCTGTTCCTTTCTCTCAGCCCACCTTGTCTTAGAGCAGCTTAATGCTGTCAAGAAACAGGAATTTGAGAGCAGCACACATGCAAACCCAAGCCATCAGGTGAGGCACATGGGTTCAGCAAAGGTGATGCCTGGCTGCAAACTGGGAGTGCACCTGGTTATGCAACTCTGCATTCCAGAGTTCAAAGGTGTTTGATAAAATAAATGTTAAAATAAAAGTCCTTTTATTTTAGCTTTCTTCTAGAGTTCTGTGCATGAGAATAAAAACTTCAAATCCATTCTGGATTCTCATTTTGCAGCCTTTGTAATGTGCTGAACTGCCCACAGCTGGCTCTCCAGAGCCACAGGTGAGTGTTTTTGGGACATCCACCTTGTCTGTCCAGATCTCAGATAAGAACTTGTTGGTCATGGGGCATTTTGACAAACACTGAACAACAGAATAGAACAAACTCTTTCCTCTTTGCAGGTGAACCTATAGATGCACCAAGTGTCTGATACGTCAGAACACTTAAGGGTTCCTTAGGGGATGCCAGCAATTTCATCTTTTAAATGGTACCTTCCAAATAGTATTGTATTTCCTGAAGATTTTTTGATTGCTGAGTGCTGCATCATGCAGTAAAGTGTTTTGAGAAGTTTAGAAGGCATTTTGCCTCACTACTGATGTTCTCTTCCATATTCCTTTCCTTGAGAGACATTGGCAGTTCATGCTGGCAGAAGGGAAGAACAAACCTGAAGATGATCCATTTGTTTAATTAGCAGCTGTAATCCTACAGTATCTATCAATTTCCAATACCTGTAATAAGCAGCTTCATTCAGGGAGTAGACTGTAGTAATTTGAACTAATGATCTAAAATAAAATTTAGGAGAACTGCTGAGTTCATCCTCTCTGCTGGTATGTGTGCTCTGTCTTTCCCATTTTCTCTCTTTGCAGATGTCCCGAGATAACTGAGAAGTCTGTTCCAGAACAGTTCCCCTGCTGTTGGAGTCTTGGCTGCACTGAAGAATGTGCATTTTTTATGAGGGGGAGGAGAAGAAGCCGTGTTTATCCCGGAGGGAGATGTCACAGCAAGTGCAGGCTTCTGAGGTGCTTTTATCTGGGGCTGCAGGGTTTCCCGGGCCTTTGCAGTGTCAAACCTCCTTTGGAATAATCACCTGGCCCTGGAAGATTTATAATTAATGAAGGGAGGGGTTACAGACCCCCGCGGAGAGGGGTTTTGTGTCTTTGAACTCGTGCCTTCAATACCACTAAAGAATTTCTTGCACATTTGCAGGGCTCAGCCAGATGTTTGTCTTCTGTTTGAGACAAAAGTGCGGAAATTTATTTGCAGTATTTCCTTTTGTACATCTCCAAAGGGGGAAGCTGTGCAGGCTCTGTCTTCATTATGCAACAGATGTAGTGCTGTGGGTGTGAGAGTGCTTTGGGTCACTCTTTATGTGGAGGGGTTAAAGAATCTGTCTGTGCCTCTACAGGTGTGTGGAATTGCAGGTGTCTGGGTTTTGCAGAGTTGGGTTGCAGAGAAAGGGAATAGTCCCTGAGGTTGTGCTAAGAAGCAGGCAATGCTGTATAAACTGTCCTCTCTACTCCCTTGACATAACTTTTTGTTGCTCCTCCCATCTTGACACACAAACAGAGCAGGTAGGGTTCAAGGGAGACCTTGTGAAAGTGAGTCTTTGAGATGAGGAGCAGGGACAGCATTTATAGTGATGTCACCTTGCTGTGGCTGCCAGCTACTCCTGCCTGTTTGTGTGAGTGAACATCAAGTGGCTGGTTCCACTAAGGGTGTCTGTGCTTTGGTATCCTTGACCCTGTTGTGTGAAAGAAGTTGTTTTCTTTAGTCCCTAAGCTCTCTGGGATGCCTCCTTATCCTCCCTTTGTAAGAAGTGACATTATTTGAATGGACCAGCGTGACCTCTGAAACGAAAGCTGCTGCAGTGTGTCCTCCTTGATCTGAAAAGTGGGATCTAAGGAAAAAAATCCTTCTGCCAGGCACCTAAATAAACCAGGACTGTGTGTGCTCACTGACAGTACTTGCTTTAACCTTCAGGGTCCTTAGGCAATCAAAAAATCCCCATGTTTGTCTTGCATCTGTGCTGTTCAGTCTCTGTTGGTGCTCAGGGAGCAGATGCCTGCTGGGCTACAAGGCTTGTTAGTGTTCCTGCGGGGAGGAGCTGCTGCCACCAGTTTTTGAGGGCAGAGACACTTTGCTGTTTGGGGGAGGATGTAAAACCTACTTTTATGTCACATATGGAGCCTCCTTGACTCCGAGTACAAAAACATCCCAAAGCATTGCTGTGCTCCCAGTGCCCTGGAGTCAAGCCCTGTTATCTCAGGCATTGTGTTTATGTTTGCAACTTGTGTCTGCAGCATCCTGCATCCTCACAGACAGTTCTGATACTTGAGTCTGGCTCCAGATGCTCAAGTTGTTCAAACCTGGGTGTTGGGGTAGAGGGAGTAATTTAAGGGAGTGATCCTGCTGCAGATGGGCAGCC
>VYZS01012001.1:0-11051 GCA_013400695.1 Neodrepanis coruscans | reverse complement strand
CCCACCTTGTCCCCAGAGCTTTGTCACCAACTCTGCCCCCTTTGCTTTTTGATGGCTCTCACCCCAAGACTGAGGGGAGAAAAATAAAATCCCTTTTTCTCTTCAACTGCTGAAGCCTGACAGACAGTGGCAAGTGATAGTAGAGCTGAAGGGCTCCAGTTCTGCTGTAGTTTAAGAAAAGGGGGAAACAAATAAAGACCATTTTTGACTCACAGGATTGCTCCATCTGGAGCTCCTCAGGCAGGATGGAGATCTCTGCCTCCCCACTGTAAAAGCTCAGGAAGTGGGTTTTTAGAACATTTTTCCCCTTGCACAGAATAATCCCCTGCAATCTCTCCTCTCTGCCTTAAAGACCACAGTGTCTCCTTCAGAAATGCCTTTAATACAGAGACCAGTGACTGTTCTTGGCCATGGCAATGTCAGCTGGGTGTAGCACCACTGATTTCTGAGCATGGCTCATGCTTTCCGCGGGTAAAAATGATAAGAGACTCCAGCATCTATTTCTGCCTCCCACTGGAGAGATCAATCCTGCCTGAGTGCAAGGGAGAGCTGCAAGGGCTTGAATTAATTCAGGCAGACAGCATGTTCCTCTCTGTAAACAGTGCCACTCTCTGCAAAGGTTCCATGTGACGCAGGAAACCTGAGTCAGGCCCTCAGAGACATGATCAGGGAGGGCAGCAATGGGAGCAGGACGTGTCTGCAGACAGCACAGCCCAAGAGTGTCCTGGGCTGCTCTTGTACCAGCAGGAGGCTGAGACTGTGTGATGGGGTTTGACATGAGCAGCGAAAATACAACTTTCCTCCTTCCTAAAGCAGCAAGTTTTCAACTCATTACCTGCTGTCAATACAGCCAAAAAAATCCCAAATAGATTTAATTTCAACCTATCAAACCAAGTTTAAGGGACCAGTGTGTGTGCACATTTGTGTGTGTGCATTGTATCCTTTTTCCTTTTCCCCCTGTAATTCACAGAATCACAGAATGAGCAGAGTTGGAAGGGACCCACCAGGATCATCAAGTCCAATACTTAGCCCTGCACAGGAACATCCCCAAGAGTCACACCCTGTGCTTGAGAGACTCTGAACTCACTGACCAGTCCAAGTCCAATCTCACAGAGGCAGAGATCTCAGAAAGGCTAAATCCCAAGAGAAATGGAAAAATACATATTTGATCAGGGTTGGCAGCCACTGTAATGAAGGGAAGATCTGAAATGTCAGCTCAACCCTTAGTACACACCCCCCAGAAGGGAATGAGCCAAGAGAGCTTTGCACCAGGCTTTCCCTGGGCCACAAGTGGACAAGATGCTTCAAGTTCTACTTTGGATTTCCTTCCTGAGTTGCTTCTGCTCCAGCATCCTCTTGTGTCCAGACCTGCCAGGAAAAAACTGCTCATCACATGAGGTGATTATGGTCTCAAAAAGGCATCTTTAACCTTGGGAGAACCATGGCTTGTGCCAGTGTCTTTTTTCAAAGATCCCCTAACATGAATGTGCCCATTTATTGACACACCTGATTTTGGCTTGGCTTGTATCAGTGCCTGAGCCTCAGGTCATAAATCTGCAGTAGAATTAGGGCTGAGTTTCCAGTTGCTCTCAGCCTCACATTATCATCATCTTTTCACCCCCTACAGTGCCCCTGATCTGTGGGCAGAGGTTTCCCCTCCCTGTGCCAGGCACCAAACAAACACAACCATCACAGGCTGCCTGGACTTGCTCAGATAACAACTTCAGCAGGAATTTGCCTGACCCTCCCCACAGTGCCAGGACTTGGCCTTTCCTCAGGAATTACCTCCTGCATGGGGGAAAAGCAGCTGTCAGTACATGGGAAGGTGCCTTGACCTCCCCCTCTTTCCCTTCCCTTCCTTTCCCACTCCAGCTGCTGCAGGTGCTGCCAGGGCTCCTGGGGAAAGAGAACAACAAAAATCCTCTGCTGAAGGTCACCAGCCACAAAGTACCACAGGAGAGAGCAGGCAGAGCTCACCAAAGATTAATGGCACTTCAAGGTTTAGCTGTGTCTGTGCTGGGAGGGTCTGTGCAGACAGCCAATAAAGGCTAATATGATTTTACACACAAATGAATCATTTCAAGGAATGAATTGCCCTGAACAAGCCTGGACGTGGCCACGCTCCTGTCCTGAGGAGCAGGGCGAGGTGTTCCCTGCTGAGCTGCAGAGAGCATCGTTAAAGAAGAGAAATCCTGGGTTTTGCAGGCTGAGCCTGGGGGTTTGCAGCCCTTTGCTCAGGCAATAAGGCCAATGTCAAGGGGTTGTTTGGGGCAGCGTGGCCCCAGGCACAGTGCAAGGCTGCTCTCACCCTTGCTCTGACACTGGAGCCTGTGTGGCCTTGGAGAATTTATGCTTCCCCCCTTAAAACAAAGATCCTGACACTGCCTTCCTTTGTAAAATGCCCTCAGAACTCACAAAGAGAGGAGCTGTATCACAGCGAGTTATTGCTCCATCTGGTTCCTTCCCTGCCCTCCTCAGGTAATACCTGAGCACCTCCCAACCTGCACCAGGCATTGACTCACATCTCTGCCATCCCCAAGGGCAGGTGAGGTGTGTGGTGTGTTTTTGTTTGGGCTCTTTGGGTTGTTTCATGTCTGGGCTCTGCTGCTGGGTGAAGGGCTGCCCTTGTGTGTTGGATTTTTTAGCTCTGTGTCTGTGTGAGAGAAGGGAGGGTGATGAGCTGCTTGGGAACCAGGCAACAGGCAGCCATTTCACAGTTTGAGGTCATTCAGACCTGACATTTAGAGGCAAAATATGCTCGAAAGAGGAAGTTTCATTGACCCCAGGGACACCAGGCTTAGGAAGGTTTGGTTAGGGCTGAGCTTTGGTCCACTGAAATCCTCCCAGACTTTTATTTTTCCACTTATGTCTTAACTCCTGAGATTCAGGAGAGAGGAGGAAGAAATAAACATTGAACATTTTCCTTTTCTCTGCTCCCACTGACCTCTTTCCCTCGTGGCTGGGAACATGTGGTCCCCTGCCAGGAGAGGGCAGATAACAAAGCAGGTCCCACCTCCTGCCAAAAGCCTCATCTTTAATTCACTGGGCTCGTGATTCCTCCTGGTCACACAGCAGGAGCTGTGCTCAGCATCAGCCACTTTGATCTCTGTCAAACTCCAAGGCAGGAGAAGGTCCATGTGCAGCTGCTTTCCTCCAGATCCAGCTGTGGGAGGGGGCCCAGAGGTGCATCCACAGGTTCTGGAGCTTGGTCAGCCCTGGGCTTCCTGGGTTTGATGTTTGCAGAGATGCAGGAGAGAAGGGGAACATGAGATATTCTCCTCAAAAGGACCTTGGGACTTTTAAAGTGTTTTCCCAAAGAAATAATTTTTTTTTTATTTTCTTTGCACAAAGTCCCATGAAAAGTCAAGTTTTTCATTTCAGGAACATTTCATTTTAGGATCTTTCTGAAAGCCCCAAGCAAAAGTTGAGTGCTCTGGACACAACTTCTCAATACTTTGAAATGAGAATTTCCCCAACCTTCATTCTCTTTGTCATAAAAGATCTATTTCATGGCCCATTTGCAAAATATTGCTTTTTAGGATTTTTTTTTTCCAGATTCAGAATAAAACCCACCTTCCTACAAGCTCAGTAATCCCTGTGAGTGCTGAGACCTCCTTGTCTCCCTACAAGGCATCTCCTCCCCAGCATCAGGGCTGGATGGAGCCTGCAGCACAACAGTTAACGTGGTAATTCTCCAAGGATTTTGTTTAGAGTTTTATAGCATTACACACCAGCCTTATTGGATTTAAATGGCTTAAATTAACTGGGTTATTTAATGGATTGTCCAGATTAGGGAGGAATCTGCAAAGGCTGTTACTTCAAGAAGAGCAGCTGCATGGGAAGAAAAGATCTCCAAGTAACATTAATATCCTGGAGGCTCACAAGTCCTGACAGGCCACTCCTGTCCTTTATTGACATTCTCTCATATGCATTTAGCCAGGTTTGTGTTTAGTTTAATAATCTCCTGAAAGTTTAATTGTTGCTTTATTCATCCATGACCTTTCCTTCTCATCTGGAGACATATTATTGCTAATCTACAAATNGTGGCACCTTCCCCACGTGTCCCCAGAGTGATGCCTCCCCTCAGCCTCAGGATTTACAATCCTGCTGGCACAGGGTGGGAGACAGAACCTGTCACAGAATTATAGAATGGCCTGGGTTGGAAGGGATCTTAAATATCATCCAGTTCCAATCCCCTGTCATAGGCAGGGACAACTTCCACTAAATCAGATTCTCAGACCCTCAACCAGCCTGGCCTTGAACATTTCCAGGAATGGGGCAAACTTCATTTGAATGTGGAGCTGCTCTGAGCCTCTGCAGGTCCAGGGATTCAACCCCTCCTCCCAAATAATCAGTGATCACAGCATTAATATTAACTTCAGCTGTCCCCTGCCTCAATTTCCCACCTCTGTCAATGGCCTGTTGGTGTTCACTCTGGTTTTGAAGTGCCACCTCCTCCAATCCTCCTTTCCAAAGCCCCAGCCTGTGTCCTGTGGCTACAGACCATCATTTCCACAATTACAGGCAACCAAGAAATCAACATTTTATCCTCAGTCTCATGTCACTGAACAGCATTATCAGGGAAGCTCACACAATTAAATCATAATTCAGGGGCTGCATGTCAAGGACTTTGCTGATGAGCAAATTAAGGGAGCATTAGCCATGGGATTTGAGAGAGAGGCAATGTGGGTGCCAGACAGGGAACAGGGACTCCCAGCACTTACCTGGGCACTGTCCCTGCTCACCCAGCACCTCTTGGCTCTTCCATATCCCACCTCCTGGATACAGGGGGTTCTGAGCCCCCCAGGACAGCCAGAGCTCATGGCTCAGCTTCTCAGGTGGCTGCAGAGAAGCCACATCCACTGCTCCTCCCCTGGGTAACTCTGGAGGGAAGGGAGCAGAAACCAAGAGGGGGAGATTTTGAGTCAGATAACGCAGGTTTGTGTTTGCTGAGAAAGAAGGTCTTTATTCTTGCCCCAAATATTTGCAGTCCTAGGTCTGGGGAAAACCAGCACGAGCTACAGATGGATCAGGAGAGCACCTCAGGCTGCCAGGAGAGCCTCCCTCACTCACATCCCCACTCTCACCTGATGGAGGAACAACTCCTGAGTGTTTTGCTCCAAGCTGATAAGACACAAATAGTTCCATATCTTGCTAATAAATCACCACTATCAGATTGATGGGCAGGGAACAGCTTTCATTGAGATGGAGTTACTTGTACCCATGAAAAAAAGACTGGAAATACTTGTTGTTGGGACAGGCATTTCCTCCCACGTGCTGAAGCAGGGGAAGGAAGGAGGATAAGGATATTTGGAATGCAGTGGAGTGAGAGCTCTGTTTCAGACACACAACTTCAGATGGGTCTCACACACTTGTGTCTGGAGTATCCCCTTTTTCCTGGATACCTGCAGAGCTCAGAGGTGGGAACTGGGCAGCTCCTGGCAGCCAAACCCTCTGAAGCCAAGAGCATCACTGCCTTCAGTGAGTGCTGGTTGAAGCTCTCTGTATTTCAGATACAAGTGGCTTTAAGCTGTTTTTCACAGCGTGTGGATTGTTTCTCTTGCTCAAATAATTTAGCTTTAACCTGAGGCTGTGGGCTCAATCCTTGCTGTCAAAGCCCAGTGTGTAGCTTTGCATGAAGCTCCTGAGGGGATGGGGGATACAGCATGAATCTCCTGGCTCCTTCAAAGTCTTGCTGAGCTGCTTTATGTGTGTAGAAACCAGCATAAATAAAAATAAATCTGACAGGCTTTAGTTTGTGTTTCTCCAGTATATCCTTGTCTGCACTGGATTTACCCAGGCTGGTTTATATCTCACAGCATCAACAGGGGTGTGTTTACAGTGAGACAGACCCCAGTAAATACTAACAAATTCCCTCACAAAGACTTCCAAGCAAAATGAGATCTAATGTGCAGCCTGTGGACATGGGGGAAAGTGGGGAACCACCAGAAATCCCAGGCTGGGTGTCCCAGCTCGTTCATGTGGCTGTGCACACATGATGTGGTTGGGGCACTCCAGCCCCGTGTCTGGAGCAAACCAGGCTGCTTTAATTACCTCTAAAATGGAATTTTTAATGAAAATGGCCTTGTTTTTACTCTTATTTTAGCCAGAGTTAAGAGCTACTTTTTGTTCTTCTTAGTAGAGGCAAACAAGACTCACAAACCCCTGTAATAGTGTCCAATTACATTTGGAGCTGGAAATCTTAGAGGTTCTAGTGGAAAAAAAGAGGCCACATTCCCCTGCTGCTGCCTGTGCCATGGCGTGGGCATAAATGAAATGTGAATTACACCACTCTTACCAGTGCAAATGATTACAGAGGAGCTGCAAGCCAAGGTGAAGCTGAGCCTTTAGGAGGTTTATTTTAAGCTCAGATGCCATTAAATATGACAGAAACATGAAAGAAACTTCCCCTCAGTGATATCTGGATGAAAATGCAACTGATTCTAAATGGTTCTAAATGATTCAGTGATTTCCTGGTGCCCTGCAGCTGGAATGGGCTGGCCATGGACACCCAGTGCTGGGCTAAATGTCCTCATGAAGGTTTGCAAGAACAAGCCACCCTCAGTTTGCCAGAGTTGTTTGATATTTTTAGGTTTTCATCCCAAACCAACTCTCATCTTGTCTCACAAAGCCTCGAGTGAGGCAGAACTCCATTGAAATCCAACTTCTAATCTAAGTGCACGTCAAATCCATCAGCTCTGAACCCACTGGAAAGAACCCACTGGTCTAAGGCACATTTAGCCAAGTTCAAGGCCATGAGAGAACTGGGCTGTGTCTTTGTTGGATGACACCTTTCAGCTGATTGTGTCACTGCTGTTCCCTTCATCTCTGTGCCTGTGTTCTCCTGCACAGCCCCTGCTCTGTGCTGAGCCAACCAGGACAGGCTGAGAAATGGACTGGAAAGTGGATCAGATGGGAAGAAAACAAACTCCTTTTTGCTGGGTTGATGTTCAACCAGATCAGTTCCACAATCCCCTTTACACACACAGTCAGTGCAGTGCACCATGTGCCCCTGGGGATGAGGTGGATCAGCAAGGAGCAGGGACACCCTGAGCCTGTTCTTGTCGTCATGGGCTTTGCTGTGTGATCCCACAGGCTCCACACCTTTCTTTCCAAAACTGGTGTCAGCCCTCATCACTTCCCAAAGCCGCAACGAGCAGCAGCAGCCTTTGAAATGACATCAGCTCAGCTCCTCTGCCAAAATCCTGGGACACAAGATCCTTTGTCTCCAGATGACACTCATCTTTTCCACTTCTTCAAATAAGATGAATCTCATAATTTGTCACAGAGCTGGTGGTTTCCAAACATCACTTACCCAATGGAGGCTTGGGGGGAAAAGCTATTCTTCAGGTCAATTTGTGAGTCATTTGGCTTGCCAGTCAACCAAGTCTCACTCACTTGGAGACAATATATCTGAGCTATAAAACCTCAGCCTCGAAACATAACTCACCAAATTTAGTGAGTAGCCTGTCATCATTGAGAGCAATGATCCTTAACCCTTTATCTGGCTCTGGGGAATCATTATCTACAGTTGTTAATTTAAGCTTGTTTTAAGTAATAAAAAAGTATTTCTTTCTGCTAAAAAATTCTAATTCTACCACTTCTTTGTTATTCAGTTTAATACTAGAGGTTATTATTTTTATTGATTTTTGTTCAAATTGACATTCAAATAAATACTTTACATTCTGACCAATTAACACAGTTACTGGCCAACTTCCCAAGCATTTTTGCCTGCCAGGCAAGGGCAGCAGAAGCTTCTGAAAACAACAATGAAGAGTTTAATCCACCCTTGTTGAACTGTGCACATATGAACAGCTCTTGGAGAGGGGACCAGACAGGGATTTCCAGTCTGCACAGGACACAGGAAAGACTCTGGGATGGCCTCACCTCATCTGTACTCATTTTCCTCCTTTTAGCACAGTCTCTCAAACTTAATTCTTCAAGTTCACTTTGTGTTGCACCAATCTTGGTACATTTGTGTACAAAATGAACACTCTTAGAAGCAAACTTGCAGGGTCTAGCAGGTTCCAACTCCTGCTCAGGCTTCCATTCCTCACTGAAATGCAGTGAAGGCTGAGGCAGGTCCTCACACTGAGTAATATCAGCCAGGAAGGGGCTCCAAAAATGCAACTCAACTCACAGATAACAGTAACATTCCCTCACAGCTGGGACTGCAGAGGGATGAGAACACTCAGGCTGAAGGCTGGAAGTCAGTCACTAATATTTAGAGTGGAAAAAGAAACACCCCAGCAAACAACAAAAGCAAGCTGACCAGGCTGGGAGTGTAATCATCCCCAAACTTCTGAGTCTGGCACAATGGCCACAAAACCCTGGAGCAATCCATCTGTCAGCTGGAAAGGTGTAATTCAGACAGTGAATGGAGTCACACTTGTGGACACCTCTATGGGAACCAATTTACTTGAAGAAGGAAGAGACTTTAATCAGTCAGGGTTCAAAAGGCATGTAACTCATGTCAGAGGAGAGCAAAACTGATTGTACACTCATCACAGGTGAACAAAAGATCAGAGAAGACAAAACAATTACAAGCAGATAATGAACTGAGTAGTCAGCAGCACAGAGCCTCTAAAGAGTAAATCCAAGGTAACTGTGGTTGGAACAGCAAAGAGAGCAGGACAAAGGAGAACCAGGGTGTAAGTGAGCAGCAGGACTGATCTCCATCCCCTGTGTTCTGGAGTCCCCAGTCCTCTCTGAAAGAGGGGGCAGCCCAGATCTGACACTGCCCTGAAGATGCCGTGGGTTGGGAGCCAGTGCCTTGCCAGCCCCTCTCCTCTGGGCTCGTGCTGCAACCATCAAAATGTGGAGAAAACGTTGAACCCCTTCCCAATTCCTCAGTTCCAGCTGTTTTAGGATGGCTGCTCCTGCCCCTCCTGCTCTGCTGGAGACCCGGCACTTGCTTTGCGGGGTGTGAACGATTGTTCACCAAAACATCAGCTCTGGAGGAAGGATTGCCCCGGGGAGCCCTGATCTGAAGTCATGGGGAGAGGCAGATTAGAGGAATCAGTCTCATTTTCCACTGGAACAGCTGGGAATGTGCACTCACTGTGGGTGACTGGCTCAGCTGACACAGGTTATGAGCAGCTGATAGAGAGGAATGTCTCAAACCACTCCATCACCTGTGACTGCCCAACTCCGTGTGCTGAGACACAGACACCCAGCAGGATGTTTGCTCTGCTCTTCCAGCCCTTAGTGGAGCAGGGGAAAGGAAAAGGGGGCTGGAGAATCCACCTCTACCGGTGGGGCTGACAGTGGTGAGTGTCCTCCACACAAGGAGGGTGGGCTCCAGCCTCATGTGGTGCTTGGGATCATGGAAGCAGAGGCTGTGCAAGCCCCAAGTGGGGAGATCCAACTCCCCCTCTGCTGGGAAGGCCCCAGCAGGAGCTCCAAGGGCCTCTGGGATGGGGGCCTGTGTGAGCAGAGCCCTGGCAGAGAGCAGGAGATAATGATCTCCTTGGAAGGAACCCTGGCGGCTTCTTAGAGAACAATACTTATCTTCCCATCTCTCCTGATGATCCCTTATCATTACCCAATCCTCCTGGGCTTTGCAGACATTAGCTAATCTTGTGATAAGAGATTAAGAGAAAAGCAAAGACACGTTCCCAGCCATTAATGGCAATTCTGCCAAAGCCTGGGAGTGTGACGCAGAGACCCCGGGATGCCTTAGGGGCCTTGCTCTGTGTGAAACAGGCAGAAACCTGATTATTCCCAACTGACCTGCTGGGTTCTTAGTCATGGTTGTTCGAGTTGTTTTAGGATGAGAAAAATATTATCATTAGGAGGAGCTGTGCTGGATGGTACAGCGGTGGTAGTTGGTGCTTTGATGACGCCCGTGGAGAGGCAAACGTGCCAGAGGGTAACTCAGCATTCTGGGAGCACTTCTTGCATGCAAAGCAGAGCCATCTCTGAGGGGAAAGGCAGGCTTTTGCTACAGATTGGGATAAACCCCGCTGAAACTGGTAGTTTTTAACTGTTACTCCTCAAAAAAATAGCTGCAGTTAAGCTAATGGACACGCTGAAAACAGGAAGGAAATGCAGAGCTGCCCCGAGTGTGAATTCTTTAAGGAGGAGAATTCCTGGTTTACTTTGGAGAGTGAGTGAAAAAGAGGCTGAGAAGCAAAGTCAAACACAACCATATGTGTCTTGTGGAGAGACAGAGACATGGGACAAGTTTCTGAGTTGTGTTTGTGTGTGAAAGGTTTGGAGCTGTCGCTTTGGGCTGTGAAGTTTCTCCCCTGCTCTGAAAACCAGACCTTTGTACATCCATGTGAGGAAAATTGCCTCAAGGATTCTTGATTCAGCATCAGTTTCCTCCTAACAAGAGCAGTCCACAGGATCTCCAACTCAGCCTACAGTATCTCCTGCTGTGGGCAAGAAGCCCCAGCATTGAGCAGCAGGATGTAGAATTCCCCACCTGGGGATGTCACCTGATTCATTTCATGGAGGAATGTGACTGCTGCCTCTTTTGGGAACCACCTCTGGGAAACTGCTCTGTGTCCAGACCTTGTTGCTCTAAACCAACATAAATAGAGGATCCCAACAACAGCTGCAGTTCCCAGTGCCACGGACTCCTTCCTGCACACAAACAGCAAGTCCCATTAGCCCAAATTACTTCTGCTTTCAAAAAGACACAGACCAAAGATAAAAGAAGGAAAATAAAATCTCATGCCCAGGACAACACAATGTATGTGTTTCCTGGCTCACTTTCTGCAATGGCAACAGTTTTTGAAGACAAAAATATCCCAGAAATGGCCTGTGGGGCTCAGAGTAACATTTGATACGAGGACCACAAACCAGCTGATGCCTTTGCTGCAGGATCAAGGGGAATTAGTGAGAGCAACTTTCTGAGGCACATCCTGCTCCACTGATGGCAAAAATAGTAAAGAAAACTTCCCTCCTAGAACACTTTTCATTCTGCATTAAACATTATGGTTTCTGAGAGCTGCTCCCGTGCAAAACCAACACGGGTACTTATGAAACAATGCATCAAACCCACAGATGGGAACTGGCTCTCCTGGCAGCACAACCAAAAAAAA
>VYZS01012000.1:379-13799 GCA_013400695.1 Neodrepanis coruscans | reverse complement strand
GCACATATTGGACTTTTTCCTCCTTGGAAAAATAGTTAGATCTGAAATACATGATTGTGATGGTTCAGAAATTTTGTTTTCTAGGTACCTGTCTTTGATTTCTAGCATATTCATACACAGTACACACTAACATATGTGACTATGAATATAACAGATTTTACACTAAATAACACAGTTGGGATATACTGGAGAGGGAGAAGCCCAGTCTAAGTTTTTATATAGAGCTAAGTTTAAGTTCACATGGAATGAGAGTTTTGGTTAAAGCTCAGATGCAGTAAAACCTTTTCAGAGTTCTGCATCACAAAGTTTCCCATTACCACCCAAGCTGAGTTAAAATTACCCTGAAATGCATCATCTGTTGAGACTTACTGCTCAAATATACAAAAGGTTCAATAAGATAAATTACTGAAACTCATATTTTACTTTTCTTGCACAAACTATATTAGACTACTGCCTTTTACAATATTTAATTAAACAATTCTATCAATTATCCTAAGCAAATATGCAAATACAGCTATAGCTGCTTCATGCAGTTTCTTTCTGACTTAGCATTCATTAAAAACTCTGCTAGACTGTATAGCAATTAAATTCATTTTGCAAATATAGCAATTGTCTCACCTAAGAAAACTGTTTTTTTATAATTAAAACATTTGCTCTTATTTGGCATTTTTTCCTCTGTAAGTTGAAT
This sequence comes from Neodrepanis coruscans, assembly GCA_013400695.1. Lineage (NCBI taxonomy): Eukaryota > Metazoa > Chordata > Aves > Passeriformes > Philepittidae > Neodrepanis > Neodrepanis coruscans. Next base: position 13,111 of record VYZS01012000.1, on the reverse strand, counting down.
TTAGCAGCTAGAAAAGGCTCCCCTGCAGTATTGATAGGTCTGGGATCTGGGGGTGGAAGCACACACTCAGGGCTGGGTTGAGAATGAGAAAGCTACAATTAGCCATCAACAAAACCAGATCTCTCATCTCATCCATGCAAATTTTGTAAAAGCCGTTACCAGAAGATACTGCTGGTATGACACACAGTTAGACTGGGTACCTACTCAGAAAATGAGAGCTCTATATTCATGGTATAGAATTAAAAAAGGCAAGGTTTGTGGAAGGAATCCAAGCTCCCATGTCAGCAAGGTTTCACCTGACACTGTTACAGGGCTGCCGGTGCCACAGTACCTGTGAGACAGCACATGCTTAGGATTAATCTTGAAATTGTACTCAAGCCACACTGCAGAGCCCTTCCACCTACATTTGATAGGGCCTATCCAATGAATCTATGCAGTATTTCACATTCTCTGAGCCCAGTCTCAGTGTGCATCAGATATCTCTATATAAAAGTAGATCTCTCCTAAGCATCCATACACAGATCTGCTATGTCCATCCCTGTGAACTTCTTGCTGCAGCATCCCTACAAATTCAATCTCCTCCTAGGAGAAGACAGTTTGAAAGTGAATGAGAACAGCTTCACGTTCAACTGAAAATTCAACAGGGCTCCCATATTCAGGCTGAACCACTGCCAAGATCCAAGTTTTGAGACTTACAGTTCAGATACTTGGCAATAGAAGCTTAAGAATAACCTTCCTTTTCCAAAGTACTAAGTTGCACTATGAGAGGTGGTCTATTGAAATAAAGTCGCAGCCAATACACTCCTGGTACAGTAATCAGCAAGCACAATTCACTCTACTAACAGCATTAGGTTAAGTAATCCATATTAGAATTCATCTCAAGGACAAGACTCCAAAAGCAAACCAGAAGCTTTTCTTCCCTGTGCCATGTTTAAAGTAGACTGGTTCATGGTATACCAGCCTTTCATATCCATAAAATCCAGTTTAAGTCAAGAGAAGGTATTTGTCTTTAGTCCCAAGGTAAATCCATGCTTGGATAATGTTTGAGAGTTTATCTTTAAGAAAACTTTTTAAAACTTTAAGAGTGTTCCTCAGTTTTCTAAGCAGTGTAATTTTACCCTGAAAATGTTTACTGAAGTACCTTTATTAGAAAATTATTGTTCATAGATGAAAAAACATAGCTTGACTCTTTTTTAGTGAGATATGTTTAAAAATAAGCATCTTTATCACTGCACAACACTTGAAGATACTATTTTAAGAAATGGATGTTAAATACATAATCAGTATCTCTGCCATTAAAAATAAACATAAAACATTAAAGAACAAAGCACTGGAATTCTTCTGTTTTTCTTTCTTTATATAACTCATAGCTGAAAACTAAAATAGAAGTACAAACCACTACAAGCATGAAATCATATATTGAAACTGCATCTTGAGCACCCTGAAGTGTTTGTTGGGCTATATTTGATACATAACAAAAGCACTTCCTGTTCTTATCACAATGGCTTTGTAGCTATTTAGGGAATTTAGCCACTCAAGCAAGTCTTTGCACATAAATAAAGAGTGGGAGCATGAAAGAAGGCATTTTTTAGGCTTTTAGAAGAGATAAGAGATTAAACAGAATGCATTTCTCCACGTTATGGCTTCTCTGGACTGAAAATAGTGTTACATTTTTCTTCATAGGCCAATATTTGTGTTTGCCAAATTAGAAGGCAACAGTAAGATCTAAAATCCTTTATTTTTTGAAAACAGTCTGAAACAGTGAACTTCTGACTTCAGAACTTCTTCAGTTATTAAAATCACCTGAATTGAGCAGAATTAAACTATGGAAAATACTGGACTTTGGATTGCACCTTATAAGCATCTTCCTTTAGATGTCATATGATGCCAATTTTTGACCCCTGATATTTTTCACATTGTTCTTTCTATTATGCTTTATTGCTATCCAGTCTCAATAGTAATAACAAAAGTATTCAAATATAATTAGGTATCTACTTGCTAAAATAGTAACATTACAAGATTTTTTTCCCTTGCTCCAGGTTAATATTTCATTGCAGACAAGAATAACATTTAAACACAACAGCCATGCTGCTCATGGCCCTCTTTCAACCTCAACTCCATGCATGAAGGCATATTCTTAAAGGTGCTATTACTCCTAAGTCAGCTTGCAGTTATCAGATTGCATGTGCATAGCAAAGAATTTTCATTTAACTAGAGCATTAATGATTTTTTTTTAATCATTAGTAGTACAATGGGGTGATGTATTAGTATTTGCATGTGTAAATAAATTCAATTAATGAGTTAATTGCACAGAGACATGAAAATTAGTTTAATCAAATCAATTAAATCATAAACAGTTCAGAAATAAGAAAGTAAGCTTGTAATGCAATTACTGTTCTAATATGCTAGTAACTTTAGTAAACAGGATCTTAATTATATGGCAGGTCAAAAAGACAGAATATTTTAATTGATACAAAAAGGAGCTTTTTGCTGCTACACTAGAGTCTAGCTCAGTTTAGAGAAAATGATCCACGTTAATGAGATCAAAATGCTGTTATCTAGAATTAAAAAAAGGATTTTTTTATTTATTTTTAATAGAAAATCATCTCCAAAGTAGTCCAGATGACTGAACGAAGCATTACTGACTGCAAGAAACTAATCACGCCATAATCCACACGTGCTTGAGTTATACATTCATACAGTGCTCTCCCCAAAGCTTTTCAGAATAGTAAAGCAACTGACAGAATAAAATATCTGGTAATATTTTAATATTAATCCCCATAAATGAATTTTATATTAATACACTGAACGGTGCTGCTGCTCAAAATGCAATGAGTTGGAGGGAAGAGATGACTCATGAAAAAGGCCATCACTCTTGTTATTGTGTAATTGTCTGTTAATTTGTGGGGCACTGAGGTCTGTGAGCAGCACACCCAAGGGCACTGAGTTCCACTCGCCCCTTGCTCTCCTCTGTCACACTGCAGTGCCCACTCGGGGTGGGAAAGCTCCTCACAGGAGTCCGGGCAGTGGAAGGAGGGATCGTTAACAGCCACGCTCGGGTTCACTGAGGAGATGACATACCATCTTAAATGCAGAAGATGGCCTTTTTATTCACAATTAAAGTACAACTTACTGTATCAATTAATAATCTGTACTTAGGAAAGGGCAACAAGAAAAAGCCTCTGAGCTGAAGGAGGGAAAAAAAAGACTATCCATCGCAATAGCTTTACTTGATGGCTTTAAATTTAAATATTAAGCCAAGCTGCTCCAGACTGCTGTATTGCTGGGACTTAGAAGAGTCTCTACATAGGAACTACCTCCTTCGAAACATGAGTCTCATTAAGGTGAAGTCTACAGTGCAGACTCCTGCAGGCCTGACACTCTGCAGTGTGCTGGGCACAGGGATGGTATCCTGACCCGTCCCACTCCATCAGCAGAAGAGCAACTACATCCCAAAATCCTGATTTCCCACAGAACCCCAAAATAAAAGGGTACAGTAAGGACCACCAGCATGATCAATCAGTTAAAGTTTTAATAGCAACTCTTGTAATCATTTAATTCCTACACTGAGCAAGCAAGAGTTAGCTCCAGATTTGGGGGATGAAATTCCAACCTAGGTAGCAAGAGACAAAGCCATTATGCACTTGATTTTTAATTCCAAGAAAAATCTCTAATATTTATTCCTTTATTGAATCCATAGTCCAGTAAATTAATGATTACCTTTACAGGAAGAAGTGGATAAGAGGATTTTCCTAAGAAGTATTTGCTTAAGGCTCCTACAATAAAGTCTGAATGGGAAGAAGTGTACAGAGCAAGTGAAGGATTTTTCTAACATATTTATACAGAAGCATTATCATCTTGTCTTGTGACACATGAAAATAAACAACTTGATCATAAAAATCATCCCTCAAATTCAGAGAAACACAATTATTGCCTTTAAAAAAAACCCAAGAAACCAAAAGACATAAAAAAACCCACAACAACCCAGAGCTCTAGTCCAGAGACTTAAATGATTTGTTTTAAACCTCTCCTGGCTTTTACCAAACAAGGTAATCTACTGAGATTTTCTATATGTCTCAAAATCTGGTCCTAGGGACTTCCCTCTGGTAACAGTAATGAATCATTCTGAAATCTCACTTTTTACAAGTCATTAAAGAAAATATGTTAAAAATGGAAATCAATTAATGACACTTTTACAATATGCCACACTTCCCATAAGTAGACTAGCTCCTGTTTTTATTATTTTACTCCCTAAGAATGAAAAGGATATTTGTTCTTTCGGTTCTGCACTGCACATTCATCTGTCCAGCACCCTCCAACTCCCAGCTCACAGAACTGAAGCGTTTGCAATGATAGCCATCTATACAGAGTGAGATCAGAGATAGCTCACAGTTAGGAGAAGCTAAAGCTGCAAAATTCAGTCCACAAATTGCTCTGGGCTTCTGCTTGCTTAAATTTAGCCTGTTGCCAAGAGTTCAAGAACATCCAGCCCCAAAGCACGGTCCCTGTATCCATGGATGCCTCTGTCCTGTCACACACCATCCGTTATGAGCTCAGAATAAAAAAAAAAATAGAATATCTACTAACTAAAAAATATCAAAGATACAAATCCTGTAAATAATCTCAGATTCTTGATTTTGTTCAGTTCATACAAAATATAAGAAAATTACTAGGCAGAGTAAAGATTCTAAGAATCTTCATTAAAAATCAAACTTAGTTTCTGGTGCCTAATTTCACATTAAATGCTAGGTTGACATTTAAAACACCTTCTTGCACAAAGGGCACTGTTCATATTGCAAAAAATTAATTAACCAGATCTCACATGCTTTTATGTATTGTAATTCATGGATTACTGAGATTCATAATTGAATAATATGTAGATGTCACCTAGAGGTACTAAACCAATTCTCCTACTTGTAATTGCCTGACTAAGTAAGAATGACACTAACTTTAGCATTTTCTCTCTGATTAAGGCTGCTATAGATTTGCAGTTGCCTCTGTGTAATATAAATCAATAAAGAATAATTTTCCAGGCAGTAAATCAATTGTCAGTTCACAGACCCTAATACCTCCGTGCAGGATTTATTGAAAAAATGAATGGCAGGCTTGTTAGTGGATGTACAACATGCTTTACAGGCACATAATGCTGTAAGGCCCAGTCCATTCCACACCCTTCGACACTTGCCAAGCTTATTAACTCTTCCCATGCCTGTCAGAACTGTGGTGAAATGGCAGAAAAGTGAACAGGCTTCAAATGGAAGAAAGGAAAATCAAAAATTGTATTTGTTTTATATGTCTTCACACCATCATCTCAGTGCCTGGAAGCTCCCATTTCTCCCATGAGATTTTAGGGTAAGTGAGTCACTATGTAGCCCAAAGTTTCAAATTTTTAGTCAGATAGAGCTGAGACTGGTGTTTTAGGAGTTAAGCTTTCTGGAAAAGCACCAATAGGAAAAAAAAAAATGAGACAACGCTAACCTGATTAGATCGAAGCATTTTGTATGCATATTTTTGCCAAATTTTTTTTAAATCAGATCAGACTCACTGTCTGTATTTCTCTGTTTGGCTTTTATACAATACTGCACTGTTACAGGATACTATTCCAGACAATGGATCTCTTCCCAGATCTATCACAATAATGCTCATGTTGCCATATAAAAGTTTGTTGGTTTTTTCTCACTAAAAACCATTTTTAATATATCTCAATGCCAAAAGCAATTAGCCACAATGATAAAGGGCTACTATAAAATTTTATCTAGACAGACTGAAGTGCCATCTATCAACATAAAGAGCAGTACAGCTAGAGAGCATCCATGCAGGCCACTCCCCAGGACTTACCAGAGTTTAGCTCCTTCTTAAGGGAGGTAGTTGCATCCTAAAGACACTCAGTGAAAACATATAGCTGTCATTATCTAACAATGAACACCCGGCTCACTCTTTGCCAGCACTGGAGAAAGATGGCAAAAATTACCTCCTTCATAGGCAATGGCCAATGGCAAGTTTGGCCCCACCTGAAATGAGACCTAAAATTAAAGATAAATAAAAAAGTGTAAAACACCCCACACCTTGGGAAAGTGGCAAGAAAGAGTTTAAAAAATGATTCACACACCTGTTCTATGACAATCAACCTGCATCACTCTAACTCACTTCTAAATCACTGAGCATTGCCACTGATGTCACCTTTAAAAATGAAAGGCATTTGAACTTCTCTATATACAAAGAACAACCGTCTCTCTCTTTCTTACAAAGCAGTGGAAAGAAAGTGTAAAATAGAAGCTCTACACATAGAATTTTATGCAGAGAAGGCAGAAATTATGCCTTATGCCAGACTATTATGAAGAAAGAACTTGTCATAAATTTGAACTAGGCTCATTCTCTTAACACATAAAATAAAGGTTGAGTGCAACCTTCAAGCAAAGAAGACAGAAAATGTGCAGGCATTGTAATATCCACACTCTCCCACAGTGCTGAGAAAATAGGACCTTAATTATCCAAGACTGTTGTCACCTAAAGTAAGAACTAATGCTCCCCCACTGGTTTTTGAAAATCCATTCCACCTTCAATTCAGTATCAAGCCCACACTGCAGAGTCTAACTTCTCTTCCTACTTTCAAGGCTTGCATTTTTTGGTAGTGTGAATTTCATGTCTTTGCTGGGAAATAAATAGAATTGGGCAAAAGGTACTCATTAAAGCCCATTTTGCAAACAAAGTGGGCCTTCGAAAGGAATACTCTCCTCCCTTCAACTCTTGCCATTTCTACTGACATTTTGCAATACGAGAGAGATATTATTTAAAACCAGTTTTGTGGATTCTTTTCATAAAGGTAAGAGCTGTAGTTCTCATGTGAGAGAACAGATTATTTAGGGGTTCTAAGTTAAAAAAAAGCTAATCTTCAAACTATTAATTCATATGTGCTTCTCTTTTGCCACTTAATTACAATAAACTGATTTTTTTTGCAGGCAAGTGTGCTTCATTTTTCTTGTCACATAAGAAATCCTGTCACACATGTCTGACACAGTTTAGGTTGAAACGGAAGTTTGGAGGTCTCTAACCCATTCTCCTGCTCAAAACAGGTCCAACCACTTCAGGTTCCTTAAGGTCTTACCTAGATGAGTTTTGAGTATCTCCAAGAATGACATTCAAACACCTTTTTGGGCTCCTGTTCATTCAAGTCACTCACTTTCTCAAGAGGCAAAGAAAAGCAAAGGACATTGCTGGGAGAACTGAGGAGGCAAAGACAAGATGTCCAGTTCCTGTTGCAATTAGCAGTTGCTGGATGTCATTCAGTACCCACTTAACATAAAATGGAAACACTCAATACAAGGACTGTGAAATACTGAGCTGTTCAACAAAAAGAGGATTATGACCATTTCCCCCTACTCCTGATGTCAGTTGCAAAAAAGTAATCTTACCTTCAGTTTTGACAGCAAATCTGAAGTGATCCAGAGCTGATGTGAAACCCCTTCTGAAGTACCACCTGGGGAGCCTAAGGACTGAAAACTATTTACTGAAGGGCAGATGGCCAAACAACCACATACCAAAAACCTCAGTCTTGGGCTTTCTGGTCCTCTTAACTCTTCTGCAGATCTCAGTCCAGGAACTGTAAAAACTTTTTTTAAGGCAACACAGTTCACCAGGGCTGGCCATATTGCCATGCTCACAAAAGCTCACTCCACTGGTATTCCTGTAAATCAATGACTTTTGGAAGATTTCAGAAGGTGAATATTCCCCAAGGCACAGAGACTCAGAATGTCTCCCTTCTGCTAAACTCATGCATCCTGCACTCATATTCAGCAAAAATAAATTCTTGCTCTTGATACCAAATGATGCCTTTACACAGGATCTGATCTACAGCTCAGAAAAGACGTTCCTGCTGACACAAAGCTCTGAAGTAGCTGGCTAATTTCTGTTATTTTAGCCATACTTTTTACACTGAGCCCAATATTAAACAGATCCAGATGGCTGGGTGACTTGCCTGAGATACAGTCAATATTTTCTTTTTAATGAGTTTAAATGCCTACAGCTTTTTTGCTATAACGGGCTCATCGCTAACAGTAACCCCATTTACCATTTTTCATGCACGTACACTATTTTTAATACTTGATCACTCAAAATAGATCAGAAACAAGAGAGAAATGGAAGGAGATCTCATCTGCAAAACTAATCTCATTGCAAATACATCCAAGCTGACAAGGGATTTGATCTCAAAAACATAACATAAGCTTCAGGAAGCTTCATCCAATAATTTCAGAGCTGAATTTAGCCTTATTTTATTTATCTTTAAGGCTTTTGTGCATATTCTTGTCTATAATTTGCACATCGCTGTGTTCATTATTGAAATAGCACTTCAGTATGTGTCTAATCAAAATAATTACTACAAATTGTTTAGAACTGTGAAGCACGTGGGACTAAGCTCGCAGTTCAGGAGTCTATATAATCACACAGAGAGCTGCTCTAGAGACTTTTTATAAAGCAATCAAATTGTGAAACTTAGCAATGCAATTGATTTTCTTGTCAGAAGATCTACATCACTGCCTGGGATGCCAAACTGCTGATGAGAAATTCATTCACCTACAAGCCTGGGAGCAATCGTCCGCCTCCCAAAACATTGGAGGAGGTGGGGGGTCTGTTTAAAATGAGTCACCTAATTATCTGTAATACATTGGCACAGCAAAACAAGCAACACCGAGGAATATGCATTTTACTCAACAGCCTCTTTCTTTTTCATTTTTCATTGGCACTTTTTCCTTCTCAGTTAAAGCCCCTTCTTTCATGCCATGTCAGAAAAGACATGTGATGAGTTGTAGGATTCAATGAGGAGCTGCTTCATTAACAACTGAGTTATGTCACCTCCTTTCATTCTTTGCTATATGACTGCAACATCTTGTCAAGACAAACCCTAGCACAATGCATCAGCCCAAGTGGAAAGAGAGATGCTGCTCTCAGAAGCCTGCTGTCATGACAGGATTTCTTTTTTTTTTTTTTCCTGTAGGTTCTCCTTGCTGAAGGACTTACACAGGTCTTTTAAATACATCTTGGCAGGCCACAAATTGACTCATACATACTAATAAGGAGTCACAAGGCACAGAACTGTTTGAAATAAAACTGCAGACAGTACCAAAGTACTGTACACCAATTATTCCTTCTCAGCTGTTAATTTGGAATTTCCAAATGCAAACAGAAAGTATGCTATTATTACAGCTTCATATTTTATGCCTGATTTTTATATTTCCTTCATGGTCTTTTGCTTAACACTTCACCCTATTTTCTCACCAACCATCTCACAAATAAATGACCATATTTGAATGATGTAGATGCAGATTATGAAGACAACTTATCTATCCTTTCTGACCTCTCCATGAGAAAGGCCCTGCTACTTCTCTAACCAAGCATCCCTCGAACATCACTTACAAGCTCAAATTAAAATGCCAGCGATTGTGACAGCAATGGTGAGTTATTTGGGAGGTTAAATACCTGTGCTACTAAAGCAACACACTTTATTTCTAAGTCTGAGAGTGCATCTCATTATATTTCTAGGCAGTAGAAAACTAGTAGAAAATGCTGATTAAATTTCTCTCCAGTTCTCTTTGATAAAGACAATAGACTGCACTCCTTGAATCTCTCAGTATAATATCTATTTGAGGTTGTTCTGTGGACTTCCTTCAACACTTCAGTCTCATTCCTGAACTGCATATCTTTATAGCCACTGTATCACTATCAAGTAGTGTTTACTACTAATGCTATTTTTCTTGTTGAAACACTGATGGTTTCTTATGCTCCCAGAGAGGGGCTGATGAGATGAACATTCAGGCAAATCCTCCAACCCCTAGTTTGGATCTTTCCCAAAGCAGTTCTCTGCCCTAGAGATAGAACTAATTTCCATTTAAGCATATTAAAAACACATTGTTTACTCATACTCTCCTTTCAAGCGAAAAAATCGCTCTCTCATCAGCAGTTTCTGCTGTTATTTACCATTTTACAATTGCTGGGCCCTTTGTGAATATCACCAGTGCTAATGATCTCTTTTGGTGGCCATTTTCCTTCATTCCATCTCTTCTTTCCAATATTCCACTCTAACCTTCCTCCCACTCCCATTATCCATTCAGCTACCTCACCTTAATAGCAAAGCCTGTACCAATAAAGAGCTGCCTAAACAGGTTTCTCTGGCTTTTGTAGATCTGTCCTCATATTCTCTCAAACTACTACAGTTTGTTCCCCACTGAGCTACCATTTTAACCAGTCTTTAAAAAAAAAAAATAATTATTGCATTAGAAGAGGCTCATTCCCAATTCTGCAAAATCTTGTCCAGCCTGAAGACTACTTTTACAAAGGCTCAGGCACTTCATGCCTTTTTTTAGTTACTGTTCAGCACAACGCAAACTTTCATGTTTTTTTCATAACTACTTTTATTACAACTTTCTCTCATTTAAATAAAAGCCCTGGAAACCTATGGTTTCATAGCTTGCCCACAACCCACAATTTATGGATGCTACTTGCAACCTTCAAAAGCTTTTAAAAATAGTACTGAATCTATTATTGTGAATTACAGTAATTGCAGCAAAGATTTAAGAGGCACTTTGAGAAATTTCAATTTCATGCTATATTTCTGAACCCACTTCCTTAGCATCTGGGGGACTACACAGTTACTTTTTGTGAAAGAGCTTTTCTTCCTGCCTTTTCATATAAAGTCTCAATTGAAACTTCAGGACCCAAATTTCTCTAAGGAAAAAAAAAAAATCCTGGGTTTCCAATATCAACTACAAGAGGCAAAGAAGGTTCAAGACTAGAGCCTCACCTCAGCTGTATGAATGTAACCAGAAAGCAGCCTCATTGACAGAGAGCAGCCTTTGGGATCTCCATTTTCTTCGACTTCCTAGGAATTTCTTTTCTCAAGGTTTTAAACTAGAAGGCCTGATATAGTCAATATATTATTAGCTAAACAATCAAAACCAAAGGTGGGAATATGCTATTCATAAGAACATTAACAGGTTTTGGCTGAAAAAGCAGAAGTTTACTGTTATATAAGGCTGGAAAAAACAGCTTCCCTTACACAGCCTGACCACTGCCATTATTTGTAGTACATATTGTGCTACTGGTACAATACAGTAATAAATGCCATCCAGATGGTTCCCCTTAAATTCAGAGACCACAGTGTAGACCATCTTCCACTTAAGTTGTAACATTACGCTTGGTTTAGAGGAAAGGGAATTCCATTTTTGCTTTCAATTTTATGTAAAATAGGGGATGAATCAAAAGCGTTAAGTTCTTTCTCTGCAACTATAGTGGCAGTAGCAGAACTATCTTGTCCCCAAAACACAAGCAACTTTTAGGAGGAAAAGAAATGATCATTAGAACCATTGGCTTGGCTTCTGATTTGTGTGCTACTTGCAAGGCAGTTTCATTGATGGCTCATCAGGCTTCAAATTACTAGTATGGGAGCAATCATCTTGTTCAGATACCAGGAGAATTAGCTATTACCATAGGAACAGGATCTGAATCTCACTCTCCTGTCTCTTCCACTTCCCTCACACTACAGATGATATCAATGCTCATGTTTGGATGATATCAATGCTCATGTGTGGATGAGATCAATGCTCAAGCTCAGCCTGCAGAGTCTTGCTTATGCCAATGTTCAAATACCAGATTCAGACAACTGCTCTACTGATAAAGCTCCAACACAATGGCATTAGTTGGTGTTACACTTGGTCTTAAATTTCCTATTAAAGGGGTCTTGCACTTGTCATGATTCTGAACTCTCTCCCTTCTCTGAAATCTCCAGCTCCAGGGAGGACATGACTAAAACAAGTGAGAATGAAGATGCTGGACCTCTCACTTCAGCTTCCCAGAAGAAACAAATAAAGACGACCCTTCTTGGCTGCTTTTGATTAAGAAGGGCTTGAAATCCTTCAAGACATGCAAATAAAATTTAAAAAAAACCCTGCTTTTTTTTATTTGGTGATGAAACATAAATTAACCAGAAGACAGGAAGGGAGCAGAATGGATAAATAGTTGTGCAGAAAGCAGGAAGCAAACAGATGCTTAGGACACGTTTCTGCTTGAACAGTAAATGCGGTGAAATCCATGGTGTAAAAAAGAACAGTCTACACAAATTCTTGTTACAACAGCATGATGACAGCATAGTAAAGAGATTCATTCCTCACTCTCATTTCTCCTTCATTTCTGTGACTATCGGCACCAGAGAAATAAAGGTGCCTGTTTCAGAGGCTGAGCTGGGCTGCCTCTGTTGCTCTGCCATACACAGACTCAAAGGCATTCCAGCTCCCAAAATTCTCTTCCTTTACTGCACTGTTGTGGGTTGAAAACGAAAGTTCCTAGAGCTGAACCATTTTTCCTTTCCCCCCTGTCTTTCCCCTCCCTTTTCAGGGATGGGGAAAGGGCTTTTTTTCGGCTTTTTGGAGGTTTTTTGAAGGTTTTTGGGAGGGGAGGGAGAACGGGGCTGTTTTAAGCTGTCTTTCCTGTGTGTTTGAGGTGGGTTGTTATGGCGACGGCAGCAGGTGCCAGCATGGGGGCCACTCCATCCCGGCACGGACCCACCAGCTCCAGCGTGGCCAGGAACGGGGTCAGTCTCTGCTGTGGCCGTGTCTCCCACGCGGCCATGTCCCCCCATGCTGCAGGAATGCTGGCAGCCCGGGGCCAATCTGTGCTGGTGTGGCCCCCCCACACAGACCGGCGGGGGCAGGCGCCGCAGCCCTGCGCGGCTTGGCCCCACGC
>VYZS01011993.1:0-10243 GCA_013400695.1 Neodrepanis coruscans | reverse complement strand
CAGAGGCTGCGGCAGCTCCAGGAGCCGGAGGGACGGGGCCGGGCGGCCGGCGGCCGCCGCGCTCGCCTGACCTACGTGCCCCGCTGGCCGCGCCGTGCTGCCCCGAAGGATGTCCGCCCAGTCCAAGGGGACCGCATCCTCTTCTTCGTCGCCGTCCAAGGGGCCGCCGGCAGCCTCCAAAGCCAAGGTGAAGGAGCAGATCAAGATCATTGTGGAGGATTTGGAATTAGTCCTGGGGGACCTGAAAGATGTCGCCAAGGAACTTAAGGAGGTGAGAAACGAAGGGCTGCGCGGGCGGACCCCATGTTTTTCCCATATGGGGCGAACGCCCCATCACCCGCAGGCCTGGGTCCGGCTGCCCCTGGAGCTCCGCTGCCGGCCCTAGGCTCTTTTCGACGCTTTTTCACCGCGGGTCGAGCAACTGGTGTCCAGGCTGGGCACGGGGCAACTCCCGGCTGTGCTCCGTGGTGGGTGGCTGAGCCTCGCTGCGGCGCCCGGCGGTCCGGACCGGGACGGCGGGCGCGTCTGGAGCCCGTGTCCCGGGTGCCGTGCGCCCCGCCGGCGGTCGTGCTCCCTTCGAGTGCGAGGCGGCTCTGTCCGGGAACTTCCCACCTCGGCGCACCCCTCGGAGTTTTAATTTTCCCGAGAGGCCGAGGATGCCTTTCTTGCGAGGACCCTGCTGGGCTAGGAGGGTGTTCGGGGGAGGTGCAGCCCTTCCCAGGCCGGCATCCCTACAGTAGGAGAGGAGTGAAGACAGACCCCAATCCCGCCTCGGCGGGTTTAACTTTCCGGTTGCACCGTGCAGCCCCACGCTCACCCCCTCTCAGGGAGTAGCCCGGCTCTCCTCTGCCCACCAGGGTGGACTGAGTGGCCCCGGACCCCGCGCGCCCGCCGCCCTTGGCGGAAGGTCCGTGCCCGGTGCGGCAGCACCGGCTTGGCGAAGTCTGATTCTGTCTCTGCAGCCTCCTTACAGAGAGCTGAGCGCCGTGTTTATTTTATCTATCTGGCAAGATTGCCCTTGCAGTCTCTCTTTTGCCGGTGGCTAGTGTCATCTCTCCTAGGTTAATCTGCAGGCAGAGTGCGATTACCGCTGGCATGTTCATAAGCAGGGAAATGCAGTAGCTGAAGGAAGAGAATTTGGCTGTCCTTTTGGAGATTTTCACGTTCTCTTGATTTTGCTACACAACTGATCGACAGATGGTTGGATTATGCACTGAAATTCAAGTCCAGAATCTCTGTGCATTGCATTTTAATCGTGTATTTGACACTTGTAACAGGTTGTATTTTTCTGCTATCAAATATTAGTTTTCTATTTTAACAACATTGTCAACAAGTTTCACTCAACAGTCTTTTGCCATTTGAGGCACTGTAAAATTCACCCAGTTCATTGTATAATGTTGAAAGATGTATAAACACATGGCTTGCTAGTCACAGCTGTTAGGCTTCTTTCTCACTCACAATTCTAGATTTCTCTTTTTTTTAATATATCTATAATTTCTGTTTTCCTTAACATGCTGCTGCCTATGCTTTGTAATTTTTTAAGGTATGTTGGAGTGGAAATTTGTTTGTAGAGCAGCTGTGTCAACGTTTGTTAAGACTGATGGTTAAAACTGGTTTCTGTTGCTGCAGAAGCATGTTTTCAGGACGTGGAGAGGATGTAACATGTTTTGTCCCATGAATGTAAATGTTCCCTGCACATGATCAGTCCTAGCTTTCTTCTAGTGAGCAAAGAAGATCACTGTAAGTGGAGACCATATATCATCGTTTACTGTGGCATATTTTATCTAGGCAAATTGTCTGTTCTGGTTGACTGCATCTGTTAAAGAGAACTGGATTTACCTCTGCTTAATGGGGAAATTTGTAGAGAAATGGAGCTGTAACTCTCTTAAGTACTATATACGTATTGAAGGAAGGATTGCCAAAAGCATCTGTTTTGAGAAAATAAAAGTATTTTTATAAAAAAGGATAGTTAAATCTTTTCTATAGCTACACATGAGGTTTTCAGTAATGCTTTTCACTAAATATGTCTTACAAAGATGATAGCTGTAATAGTCCAGCCAACAAGAGTTGCATACACGTACATCTGCTTGCTTGCTTTATTATCATTATGTGTTAAGTACCTTTTTATGACTTTTTTTTTTGAAAATCTACAAAAGTTTGCTGTATGAGTAGCTTTAGTTGTCTGCCTTTATAGTATGGACTAAATATGTACAAAACTGCTTTGACATAACTGGATTGTATACTTTTTACGAGAAAGTGAGTTAATTAATTATAATATAAGCTAATCATCAGTATCTTTCATAGGTTGTTAGAAAGCATTGACAGATCATTCATTAAAGCGTATAGGAAGTTAGTCTGTACTCAGTTGTGGCATGTTACAGACAGAAATATACCTGTGCTTCATTAGGTTCCTCAGTTAAGGTGATTAACTAGAGGATGTAGATTCACACTTTTCCATTTTCACTGTAAATGGTGTTATTTTAGAAATATTATTGTCACCTTTCTCCCCCCACTCAGTTCCCCTCCAGCGTTCAGCGTTTGCTGTAGTCTACCTTCTACAGAAGGTTCTGCTAGAACCTTTTTTTTTTTTTTTTTTAATTATCAGTATAGTATTCTGAAAACAGCATTTCATTCTTTTTATTGCTGTTTAAGAAGTCTTCAATTCTGGTACAGTGGTAGATCATGAAGGGTTTTCTTGGTTCAGTTCCAGTAATACTTAGTTGTGATATAGAAAAATGACAGTGTTACATTTATTTGTGATATACATAATTTATTGACCTTTTTTTTTAAATTTATGCCTACATATTTGTTACTTTTAAATATAAATTATGATTATTCTTAATATAGCACTTAAGGTATTGTGAGAGATTGGATGTCTTCTAGCATCTTACAAAAGTCTTCTTTTGTAAGATATATTATGTAAGATTTTATGGTCAACATACTGTCAAGTTGAAATACTTTTTCATTCCTTCAAAGTGAATTGTTCTATAACAATAAGGAGCATGACAGTAGAGGACTTCTTTGTCTTGTTACATTTACTGTGTTAGAGTTTACTTACATTAATGAATTTGCATCTGCCATTTGTTTTTCAGCTTTTTCTGTCTGGTTCTTTAACATTTTTTAAATTTGTTTTTAAAAAGGAGAAAGGGAGGAGTGGGTAGAAGATGGGATTTTAAATCCAGATGCACAAAGTGTGAAGTTTATAAATATATTCTAGAAGCATGTGACTAAATCATGTGGTTTAGAACGAGTGCATTTTAAGAGTTACTGTGTCTTGGAAGTGCAACAGCTGTCTCTTCCTTTCCATGTCTTCCCTCCCCCTCTTTGCCATATTTAGTGGTCTGGTCTGCTTAGGCTAAGGTAACTACAGAAGATTAAGAATGCAGAAGGAGGGGGACTGAGAGACATGGTAGGATGGAGCGACGCTGAGTCCAGAGTCTGAGCTGGTATATGGGACATCTTCTCTAGGGTATAGTTAATTTAAGAGAGGCTTGGCTCCTTTCTTCTCCTTGCTAAAAAGAAACTGTGGGGCTGTGTAGCAACAAAAGGACGTGATTTTGTGTTGAAAGAAAATAATGAAGTTGAAATGGATCAAGTGGCTGTTATTTCATGAATATTCCAAATTAAAATCAAAGGGGTGCCAGGTGATTGAGTAACAATTTCTATTCCTTTAGTCCAGACTATTTTAGAATGATATTGGTGGAGTCCTAAACTTTGGTTCTTCTCCAGAGGACCCTTTTCACTGGAGTTTGTCTAGAAAGATGATTATTATTAAGCCGTGTTTTGGAGTTGGTGATACTCATCTGTTTAGTGCCAAAATAATATACTACTGGAAACCAGAAGATTTGTGCTAATTAAACTATTTTGGTTGTAAAATGCATGATGTAACCCCAATTCTGTGATGACTTCAGAAGGAATTGTAGATGTGCCTATGCACCTGCAGACAGGAGAACTCAGAGATTTATATCATCTTAATACTGAGAGTGTAAATTTAATGCTTCCCTGCTCTCACGTTTTATGATAATGTTGCACCTTTCTGTAGTCTTGCACTTGTTTTCATTAAGGAAATACTTAACTAAATAATTTGATAAATATTTTTTTTAGTAATAAAGATTCGTCATGCTGAACAAATTCCTGGAAGTTATGTGTGAGACATTTGCATAGCTTTTAATTGGCTAAATACGCTTCAACCTTTTATCGAAAGGAAGCAGCTGTGTAGATATTGCCAATGTTTAGAAAAATCCAAAATGGGGGTTTGGGAGAAACAGAAACCCTCATAGGCACTACATGTGCATCAGTAAATTTCCACTCTTTTGAATCTACCTCCTCTGCTTTAAATCCTGTGAAAATGTCTTGCTGACAGAATGAGTGCATAATTCTCTGTCATCTAGCTGATGTGTTTATTTTCCATGAAGATGTGATCTGTAAAATTTGAGCATTACTTAACAAATAATATTTTCTAAATGATGAAACCAGCAGATACCAATCCTCCACCCCCAAAACACCATGACAAAGTTTGTTAGGGGATAGACAACCTGATTCCATAATAAGGCCAGTTATCATTCTGTTAAGTGGAGGGTAGTCATGTATTCTGTGGTCCTTATTTCTCAATCAGGTCTGCAGAATTGTATTACAATTTCAACACCAGTGTTTTCCATTCTGGTTTTCTTTTTTATTCTGTTAAGTATTCAGATTGTAGGAAGGTACTTCAGGTTCTTCCCTATTAATCTGGAAACCAGGAGGGTCCAGTTTTTATCCACCAAGAGGATCGCAGCAGCAACAGTCAATCATGTATCAGTATCTCTGATGTGCAGGCAGCAATACAAACACCAATATAAAAGACGTCTTGGGTTCATATTGCTGCATGAACCTGAGGTGGGGAGTTACTGCAGCATAGTTATAGGATATACTACATAAGGGTAGGTAGAAGAACAGTGAAGTTTTAATTCATTTCTTCTTCTGATTCTTGGCTCTTCTTCTCTTTGGATTTTCTCCAAGTGTCAAGGACCTTTGGCACTTTTTGCATTGTAGTGACAGTTGAAGGAAGACATTTTTGAGCATACTTGTTCCTACCATTAGAAATCTGATAAATGCAAATGCACTACTTATGTCTGGATTCTAGATGTAGGTCCTTTTCACAGTGTTCCTTCTGGAGTCTTGCTTCAGTGGATACACTGTCTGTATATGCAGATCCTGGTCAGTGAGAAATGAGAAGGACTGAAGCTTTTATGTAATTTTTATTGCTGTGGATGGGATTGGAATCCAGTTTAGCCACCAAGACCAAGATGTTGTATGAGTAAAGGCATTTGCCATTCCAAAACTTGCTAATCTCTGCAGAAACACACTTTTTTTCCCCCCCCGATTTCTTGCTACATTCCATAATGCTGAGTGTAATCCTGAACTGTACCTGAATGTTTGAGTACAGAGTATGATTCATTACATAGGAGAAGCGCTGCACAGCAACTTTATTGTGGTCCGCCCAGGGGTCCAAAGAGGGCCATAAATAGTCACTGAAGATAACTGAATTACAGTTTTTCTTTCCGTTTATTTCTTGTGGCCTATGAAGCATTTATGCAGTTATAGACAATAAAATGAGCAATGTAATAAGAAAAAACTCTTTCACTGGTAGAGTCAATAAAGCTAATGGAGCTAAAAGGTAACTGTGAACCTTAAAAAACTCCATAGATATTAAGGTTGTCAGGAACATTTATATGCAAATACATGACAAGGTTTTGTAATATCTCATTTGTAGCAAAAGCTACCAAGAGTTAGTAATTGTATCGTGTAACCCCATGAAAAGAATAACTAGTGTACAAACAGCGAATTGCTGGTTAAGAGGCATGACAGAGGGAAGCACATTACCAATTTGTGCTAGCTGTTTTATTTTTATGAACACCCATGTCAGCTTCTTCATTCTTTGTATGTAGGCTCCTGATAGTAATGTGTTGTGCAACCAGAAGCTAAATAGAGCATATATTAATTCTGTTTTCAAATAAAAACAGAACCACAGTGAAAATAGGTATCTTTCTTGTAAAATTTAGATTTCACACAGTCTGTGCAGTGCTGACCATGATGCAGAAAACAAAAGTAGCAAGGCACAAACTTCAGTCTGTTGCAGATTTTTTCCACAGACTTTGGAAGGAACAAAACTTGAGTGATATAATTTAGTTTTGGGTTGAATACTTTTAATTAAAACTTCAGAATTTAGAGGAATCAGTTGCTGCCACATGTATATATGAATGCATTATGCAACACCAATGACTTGGTTGAACACCATCATTGAAGTTTTTAATATTTTTGACAGTTGCCTCTGGAAATTATACAAAGCTTCTGTTCCCGTTATTCACACTGGACAAAGTACTGAAATTCCCTTCCCGCTTCCAGTCAAAAACTTCCAGCCAAATTGCTGCTCACATGTTGTGCATTTGTGTTGTACACCATTAATTAATACTTCTTTTGGGGTAGCTGTAGGAGAGATGCAAATATTGTCCCTAAGTTTAAAGAGCCCTTTCCCACACTGCTTCTTTCACAAAACCTTTATGAATGGTCGTCCCTATTCTCTTACAGTTGCGATTTCTTTATGAGCTTTATGGCTCATAGTCTTCTCTTTATATTATACTTGTTCTTTAAAAGACAGATGTCCTAAGTGTTCAGTAATCTCACAGGGTAACTCATGTATTTGCTGTTCAGGTGTCCCCTTNTTCTTGTTTTTTTGTTTATGTGTTCCCTTTTTTTTTTTTTTTTTTTTATTCTTCAGTAGAGGTTATCACTGTGAGGCAGAGAGAGAGTAAAAGGATCTCTTTTCCATGTGGGCTGCTGTCTTTTCCACGTCACCTGTGGCTGACAGACATGCACATTAACAGTGGTTTAGTTGCTTTTGCAACAACTGTATTATGTTCATATGTCTTCAGAGGTTAAAAAACTCATCTGTTGTTTCATGCAGCATGTGCCACATTGCATTATGAAGAATAAGAGCACTGGTGTTGAATCATTTCCAGATTTCATTGTAGATTATTTCTCAGTACTATGAAAAATCCTGTAATAAAAATACTTTTCATTTTTTGGCCTTATTTTTTAAAAAAATAAATAAATCCTAGTAATTTTGCTCTTTCACCCATGATGGTATTATATTCTTCTCTTTATTGTTGTCTGTTTACAGTTCTTTGAGTGAAGAGTTTCAAAACAGGAGCAAAGTATGACATCCTTACTTGCACTGTAATCTTTTTCTATTTAAGTAGGAGAAGACGACGGTTTAATTTTAATTGTTAGGAAAATAATGTGAGAAGTTTATTATGTATTTAAAATGAGATCAGCTGGAGGGGCCTCCAGGACTTTGATGAGTTACTAAAAACTAGATTTGAGCTTTTCATTCAACTGCAGAAAATGAGATAAGTGAGATATTCAAACATTCAAACATTTCTGGACGTTACTGGAAATATCACTGTTAGGCAGGTTATGTGGCCTGAAAGATGCAGATTCTAAAACCTAACAAACTGAAAACATTAAGAAATTAAGCTTTCTTCTCCTTTGTAATTTATTGGTTCATAGCCATGTAACTGTGTCCTTTCTGTATAAAATTATATGTGAAGATATGAAAAATCAAGATCAGTATGTTTTTTCTTTACTGCAGTGTAATAAAGTGTCATTCCTTATTTGTATGCTTTGTTATTGAAAATTTCAGCTAAATTAAGTACTGAAAGATCAGTAGTTATTGGACAAATAATTGGAACAGATATATTTAATATAGAATCGCAGACTGGTTGAAGTTCAAGAGGATCCCTGGAAACTGTCTGACCCATTCAAGAGTCAACTAGAGCAAGTTGCTTAGGATCACCATCTTGAATATTTTCAAGGGTGGTGACTCCACAATCTTTTTGGACTATGTAATTCAGTGTTCAGTCACTCTTAGGGTAAAAATATTTTGTCTTGTGTTTAAGTAGCATTTCCTTTTTTTCTAATTGTGCCCACTGCTGTCTCATTTATTCTTTATAATCAAGTCTGTAACAGAAGTTCCAACCTCTTAGTCATCTTCCAACCCCTTTCCTGGACTAACTCCAGTTGTTCATATCTGTCTTTTACTGGGGGGCCCGGACCCGCACACAGTTTTGCAGACTCAGATTCAAAAAATCAGGTATATATTCAGTAAAACTGGTATATCACAAACATTAGCTTCCCTCAATAAATATTTCTTTATCTGAAATTTTTAAATTACCTGAAAAACATATTCTTTACTATTTCATTAAAATTGCATTAGGAAATGGTTATGGACTTCTCACGGCCTATGATCTGAAAGTGGATTTTACTAACTTTCAAACAGAATAATAAAAAATGGATTTGCAATATAGCTCCCTGTATGAATATAGGGGATGCATACACCGAGAGTTTGGAGCTGGTGTTTGTGAGTGCAGGCGCTGGAGCCTGTATGTTACATTAGGCAGTGATGATGGGAAGGGGGGCTATAGCCTTTTGTGCTTTTACAGGAATGCTACTCTTCCCCTAACATCCTTACATGAAACTATGAAATATCCTTTTCCCCACCTCCAAATGAAATTGTCCAGGCAACCCAATGTAATTATTCAAATTAACTTTGTGAATAGTTCATATTGATTTTGCTTCTCTGCTCAATTTGCACTTTCATTTCTCATTTGCTAATCTCACACTAATCATTCCATTTCTCTGAGGCTCTTTGTTTTATTTTCCTAGCCCTTTTCCTCTTTTCCCTCATAAAAGTTTCTAGTGCTGTTGCAACTTTGTCTACCTTGCTGCTAGTAGCTGTCAAGCATCCTCTGGGTTCTTAGATATGAGAGTGCTTATCTCCTGATTTCTGAATGTTGACTCATGAAAGTCAACATCAGACTTTCAAATTTGGTCTTAAAAATTTCAGGTGACTGACATTCATCTTAGAACCTAAGTTGTTCTTCTTCTGCATCTTCCACATACTGGAGATCCTTGTGTGTAGGTTCTGGAAGCATTGCTGGTATTTTTTTAGCTCAATTTCTAATCTAGTATAAATAGTAACTGAAAGCTGTGTTGCTTGGATTCCAGTTATTTGGTTGTTATTACAAGCAAAAGCCATTCATAATAGATTAAGTTAACAATGTTTTCTAAAATTTCATCTTTTCTCAAAATACTGCAGATATGTTCTCCTAAATAAATGATTTTCAGTTACCAGCCAGAGTGTACTTATTCTCTACATGTTTTATCTGATGATTGCAGAGACCCTTTGAAATGGGATAAGTTCATGACAGCAAGTGGTCTCTGCTAGTGCTGTGGAAGTTTATGTGTGATACAGTCTAGACTTGTTTACATTTCGTTGCTCATTGGTAATCTTGTGGCATGTTTAAGGTTCAGTAAAACTGTGGCATATAGATAAAGAAATATCCTGTGTATGGACACAGTGGTTGGTAGTTTGCATAATTTATTGAGGCTAGAAAACTATATAAGTATAGGTACTTTTGCTGAAGGAATAGCTTTTTGTTTCTTTAAATGAAAGTACAGATGATAAGATGAACCTGTAAGTCTTAGAGAAAATTGATGTTTGACCAGGCTGGGATGTTTCAAGCAAAAGAATGAAGAGGTTTTGATTATTATTTTTTGACAATTGATTTCCATGTGCTTGTTTTGCAGTTGGTGGTTATTTGATTCTGTGTGTTAAAAAAAAAATCATAGAAAATGAAAGATGGAATTTTAAGTGCTTTAGATGATGTGCAAACACTTCAGTTAATTATTTTGATTAGATGTCTTAAATCTTAGCAATCAGAATCTTTCCTGATGTGATACATCTTTGACTTTGATAGAATTGTGCCATCTTTTATTACCTGTCCTTTTGTCCATGAGTAGTGCCAGTCATTCTGGAGATTTAATGTGTATGTTTGTGTGTGAAGTTGGTCAATTGGATTCACATATCTAATTTCAGGGAAGAATAGAACCCTAGTGCTTGTACAGACAGTAAAGTGTATGAATTGCAACAGTGAGGTTGCAGTTTTTTTTATCTAAGCCTTAAGTTCTTTGCATACCAAAGAATTGTAGTCTGAGTTGATTAAAGCTAGACATATATAGAAATTTTACATGTAATATCAGGTAACTGATGGAAATGTCCTTTAAAAGCCTCTAAAAATATGTTCTAAATTTTAGAAGTCCTTAAAAGTAGGTTTATACCTTCTGTTCAATAAGAGTCTTTTCTGAGTTTTATTGCAAGATTGTAAGTATGATGGCCAGCACACTGTAATGGTTTGGATTAAAA
>VYZS01011991.1:0-10480 GCA_013400695.1 Neodrepanis coruscans | reverse complement strand
TCCCAGGAAAAAAAACCCAACCATCAAAACATCTGATAAGTGGAATACAGCCTGTTGGGTCCCAATTCAATGGAGTACTCGAGTGTATGTTCTACCCAGGCAGAATAAAAGCAATGCTGAACACGAGCTTTAGAGTTTCAGATGTGCCAAGTGCTCTGCTGAAACACATCCTTCCAGAGCCTGCAGCTGCCTGGCCCTGGGATTACACTGTTGTGATGCATGAGCAGAAATCCTGGGAAAGAAAACCTGACAGGAAATCTGGATGTCCAAAAAGGTGGTGAATGAGATGCACTCCAAGAAGCCCAAAGGAATCCTGGTTTCCTCCTGCTGCACTGAGGGAGCCCATCCAGCTTGTGCTGGCCAGGGCTGGCAGCCACTGTCTCAGATAGGCCCTGGCTGCTGATCAAAGGCTCTTGAGCAAGAACCCACTGCACATCAGCAGAGCTGCTGCCAAGAACTGTGGCCTTCTCTGGGCTGGAAGACAACTGATAAAGCAGATGCTGAGAAAAGCAGTGATACCTGCATTGGGCAACCTGAGTGTGACCAGTGGCTACTGGAAAATGCTATTTTTTTTAGCTCTGCAATTGCAGAAGCCTGATTTGCCAAAGGCTCCCCATTTGTAAAGTGCCTGTGTTTAGTTTTTGTTTTTGCAAAGCATTTTATTTAGATGAATAGATACTCCCACTTTATGAGGAAATCCACTACTTCTTCCTCGGTCAATATGAATCCACTGTGCCTTTCCCCAGAATTAGGGGGATTCTCCTGTGGGATGTTTGGCTTGTGAAGGGCAGGGAACCCTCCTGTCATACAGGCCTGTGCCTGGCTGTAGGGGATACAGTTCTTGAGCAAGGCTGACAGACTGGAAAGGGATTGGCAAAAAGGACAAGGAAGCAAATCTCCATGTGTGAAGGGGCCTGGAAAGAAAGAAAGTCATAGCCAAGAGCACCCAGTTCTGGGAAGCCTATTGCAAGCTGTGGCAGTGATGGGAACCATTGCCAACAGACAGGCAGTGGACTATTTTCCCACTGACCTCATGGTAACACGAAGTGAAAATTCCACTCCAGTGTTTTCTGCCAAGACCTTAAAGGCAAAATCTTAACAAATGGCTCCTGCTTCTGCAAGAATTCCCTGGCAGGTGCTCCTCTGCACGAGCCCTGCAAGAGCTTTATGACCAGAGGGACACTGACTATTAAACAGCCACAAGCTTAGCCTGGTATTTACTGCAGGACTGTGCCTTTTTATTGCACAGAGCCAGGGAACTCCCTTCTCAGCCCTCCAGGTGGTCCCTCCAGGGCAGGGTTGAGGCACACTGGGAGAAGGGGTGGGGTTGGGTGGGAGAGGCTTTCATTGCTGCCCTACCTGTTCTGGGCATAAATTGAAATGATCAGTGCCTAAGCCCTGCCAATTAGGCATGCTTTACTGGCAGGAGAGCCAGTTTATAGTGATAGGCTAAACGAAAATGTTTCTCTTTTTTTAAAAAAGGGAACATCCCGCTTCAACACCCTGAAGTCCCAGAGTAGGAGACAGCAGGAACTCTGGGGGGTGCCTGACCTTGCCCAGACAGGCAGGAGCTGGGCAGCATTCTCCAGCACAGACCAGCCCAGGGACAAATCCCTCCTCATGTGTTCGTGTGTCCCTCCCAGCAGTGCCTGTGTCAAGGAGCCTGTGCAGCAGGGCTGGAGGATTAGTCTGCAGGCCCCCACAGAACACTCTCCTCTGCACTGACTCCACTTCAGCACTCAAGGTACCATTAGATGTGGTAAAAGAAAATAGTGGTAACTCTTTCCTAGGCTCCACCTGCCAACAAAGTGCTTGGGAGAGCAAAATGAGATGCTTTTACGAGACTATGAAACTGCTAATCAAGGTAGTACCTGTGCTCTCAGGTAGTACCTTCCTAATCCTTGATCCACTGGTTCTAACAATGAAGAGGCAAAATTAACCTCTTGAGTCTGTGACTTGTTGGTTTCTGTGGACTGAACCAGACCTTACTCTATTTTTCCACACTGTTCCCTCTCTCAGGGTTATCTTGGCTTCTATAAAGGCCAGAAATGATGGGGTTGGGTTTTTTTCCTCAAAGTTACCTGTTTCTGCCTGTGAAAGCACAGCTGTGCTTGTGCTGCCAGGAAAAACCACAAGCTGACTTCATCCCCACCTGCACTCAAAGAACAAGAGGGTGAGGACCATGTCCCAGTAGCCCCCATTCCTTTCTTACGAACCATTCCCACCACTCAAACATTCAGTCCCTGCTGCTCCAAACTGGTCAGGACCCCCAGCTGTCTGTACTCGACTCACTGTCACCTTTCTGGGGCAGAAAAGCTCCTTCACAAACAAAGCACCAGGTTCTTCCTTCTCCACCTGCCACTGTGTCTTGAGGGGAGAAGGGAGGGCAAGGGACCTCCAAATGAGCATCTCTCTCAGCTTATCTGTGCCNGAATTTCAGAGTCCTCAGCACAGTTCTGTCAAAGGCCCTTCCCTGTGACAGTTTGTAATTCCTGATGTTGCTGTGTGCTGTTGCAGATTTATTCAGTGTGTAATAACATGTTGTTCAGGGACAACATGCCATGATAATAAACCCTCCATGTGGTCAGGCCTGACTCATCAGTCAGCATGGAAAAGGACTGAGGGCAGTTCATAAAAGCACCTTTAAGAGACTCACAGACACATTCAAAGAAAAGAGAAATCAGCAGTGTTTTGTTCTGTTTAGGATTTGGCTGAGCAGAAAACGAACTATCAGTGAGACAACACAGTGCTGGGTGTCCCTGTGTGGCCCATCACATCTCTCTGAGTCAGCCCAGCACAGCCACGATTCCGTGCGAGCAGGAGCAGCCTGGTGGGAGCAGGCTGAGTGACTTACTCATGTGAGTAACAGCCAGGGAGGGGAATTTCCCTTGGGCACTGCCAGGGTACCAGTGGCAAATTCTAGAGAAAGAACTTTTCTAGGCAAGAATTAAAATCACATTTTTGCATATTATTATTTTTACTTCTCTATTGCTCACTTCAGGACTCCTATTATTTTAGATGAAATGCTACAAACGTGTCTCCAGCAGCTCTGTGAGGAGCCTGTGTGTGCCCCACACTGATGATCTGAGACATCTGGCACTCGCAGAAGTTGCCCCGGGAAGAGAACGCGCATTTCCAACATCAGAGTGAAACAGAAATGACAAAATAGTTCCTGGTGCACAAGCCAATTTCCAAGGCCAAATCCAGCTCTCTCCAAGTCCAGGGGAAAGGTCATCAGGAATCAGGAAGAAAAACACTGATTTACCAGCATTGCAGCAGCAGAAGAAGCTCTCCCCAGGGGGCTGGCAGGGCCAGGGGACGTCACCCCTGGCTACTGGCACTGCTCCCCTCATCATTACCCTCATTAGGGTGGTCACCTCAAACCAAACAAGTGCACACTTCAGTCAGGAACATAAAAGACTTCAATTAGATTTATATAAGAGCATTGCAAAATATTAGATAATAAATGCTGCCTCCAAACAGGAGCAGGAAGATTCAGTGCCCTGCAAGGTTTGTCCCTCCAACAGGCCCAGCCTGGCTGTTCTGGGGAAATTACACCTTGCCTGGGGACAACACTTGCTCTGTGCAGGAGGAGAGGGGGTACTGCTGGCACACTGGATCTGACAGCAAGGAGCTTGGCACTTAACTGCATGAATCACCAACTACTGAAATTCAAAAGTGTGCATATGCAAATCAGTAATTAAACACATTAGCATAGTCAGTTACCCAAAGTGTAATCGCAGCCGTACCTCTGAGGGAGGCAGGAGATCCCACACCCAGGGCCAGCTTTGCATTTGGGAGCGTGGTTTCCCGGGAGCTGAATCCAGAAACTGGTCTAAGAACCAATTTTTCCTCGTGTAGTTCCAGGAAGGAAAAGAGCAGTGAGAGTTTGCCAAGGAGCTTCTCCTCCTGAAAAGAACTGGGGAGCTGTACAGGCCCAGGAGCTGCTGGGGACAACTGAGAGGGACGGCGAGTGTGAATGACCTCCTTTAAACTACTGCCCATCTTTGAGACTCCAGCAACCCAAACAGCATGGATTTCCCTCTATGAGCAAATACTCTGATATAGGAAAAGACCATGTGCCAGATTTTGACTTTATTTACATTGAATTACCTGAGATTAGAATCTGAAACTAGAAACTTTCTTTATACAGTTACAAATAGCTATATTATGCAGTTTTAAGGGGTTAAGAAAAGGAGGAAATCATAACCACAGAAGTCATAAAGGCAACTTATCCCAAGCCAAATAGTTTTGTTTCTAATGCAGGGCTTTAATTATAACATGTCATATAATGATGACATAGTGCTATAATAGGCAAATATAATGCATTAATCTGATATTATATTCTGGCTTTAACAATAGGTGCAGCGAACCAGCCTTAGTGGATAACTCATTCAGAACCTATCTGCACACTCCACCTAGATACTTATCTGCCTCTTTAATTAAGTGGAGGGAAACTTCTTGAGGCCATACCCATAAAGCCAGTCTCTGATGATAGCAGAGTTACTGGAAGCCTTTGGTAATCGCTTACACCCACGTTTTGTGGTTAGCTTCCAACTTTGGCTCTTTCCTCCCCACTTTGGAACCACCTATTTATCCCCCAGCGTAAATCCCCTGCTCTTCTTGTACCAAAAGGGGCACAAAGGACCTCTGGGGTTGGTTTGGGTGACACATCAGCACAGTGTCACTCAGGGCTCCTCCAGACTCAGCCCGAGGAAGAAACAGCTGAAAAAAACCAGCTTTGACAAATCTTCCATTTACCAGTGTGCTGCTGGGAACAGGAGCAGTGCCACCTCTCTGGAACACCAGATCCCAGGCTGTCCTTGGAGACAAGTGGCTTCAGGGGGAGCAGGATTGGGTCTCCTGGGCTAAAATCACCTTTCCTGATTCCATGTGTCAGATGTAGCTTTGTGTCCATAGAAAAACACCATGTTTGGCTTCTTCAAGCATAGCATTGGGAGGATTTGCACACAATGAGAAAAGTAAAACTTTAACTAATATATTTGCTTGGAGAAGGTGGTTTGTGAGCTGCAGGGCTTGCTTTCTGCTTGGGATTTGTGAGAGAAATATCCTGCTCTGAGGCTGAAACATAGATAAATCATGAAGCCCAGCTTGGAAATGGCACAGGGGCAGCAATGTCAAGGCCATGTGGGCCAACATTCTGAGGTGTCTGAGTGTACCACAGCCACAACAGCAGCACCTGGAGCTGCCACAAAGTCCCCGGACTTCAGCATAGCTGAGCAAATCCCCATGGGATGAGCACAACCAAAATGGCTCCAACAGTTTGCTGCCTCCTTCTGCTTTTCCCCACCTTTGAGACTCACTTCCGTGCTCTCCCTGGTCTTTTCCAGTGTGAGAGGCTCTGCTAATGACCTTTGAACAGACCACGTTGAGAATGTCACTGCAGAGCTCCTTAATCTTATGGTGGTGCCTGGATAATACGGTGATGGGCACTGAAATGCTGAAAAACAGACAGACAGATAGTGAGATAAGATTAGATACACAAGTAATTTAGTCAGTCATCATACAGAGCAGCTGACATAAGTTCATTTGTAAAGCCAACTGCTAAAACTGCTTTAGAAGTCCTTACATTTTAATTCTGTTGAAAGACAGACCTTTGATCTGAATTGTTTTGGTGGCATGTGCATTATTTGAATGGAACCTCACCTGGCCAGGTAATACCAGACCGGCCATTCCTGGCATACTGTTGCCACAGGAGAACAGTGTACATGCAAATCCAGCCCTACCAATAGCTTGGGGCAGGCAGATAACTGAGCATCATGGAACAGACACAGACTGAAGGCAGGAGCACCACTTTATGCTGATATGCAAAATGAATCATGCCTAATAAAAGGCTCAAACAACCATATATATGACTAAATGTAACCCCAAAACACTTTTAAATTAAGCATGATCGCAAAATAAAGGAAAAAAATCATATATAAGTGTTGCTGCTTCTCTTTTTCATTAATATTTATTAAATTACACTGGGGGAGATGGAGGAGGAAGGGGAATAAACCAGACCTGTCCAATTTGCTGCTGTTTACAGCCACTTTAATATTCCAGCTCTGGGATGTTTGTGCATGCATTGCAGGGGAAATGATTTACATTCACATGTAAAATCAAACATTAAAAAGTTTTCAAAGACACTTCCTAGGGCAGTTTATTTTTGAAGTGGGTTATTTGTTTTCACCCTAAATCCAAGGCTATGGTAGCATTTCCAGCAATGGAAGGGGCATGAGAGCAAACCTAAAAGTGTGGAGTTGGTTATTCCATGTGTTCCTCTGAGGGGCTTTCCCAGCACAGACACTTTGCAGCACTCAGTCCCTCCAGAGCAAAAGCTGCCAAATGCAGGGATGAACCACAGATAAATCGTTGCATGTCTCAGTTAGTGATGGCTGAACTCTCAGAAGATGCTGTGGCTGAATTGGAATAATCTGTCAGAAAGTTCAGGTGTTGATCCAAGCCTCTCTGGTTCGTACTGATGGAAGTCACTCTCCAGAGTTCCATTTTTAACTTCTCTCGAGTGAAGCTGGGCCTGAACTGCTGCACAACCAGCAGTTGCCAAAGGAGCAGCTCCTCAGTGCCCCCCCAGAGTCAGTAGTTGCAGGTGTGAGCAGCAGTGATCCCTTCCCACAGTCTTGTATCCTCCTGTGCCACTTCACTTTGGCATGTCCTCGACTCTGAGGCTGGAAGGCTTGGATTGATCCTACTGAGCTGTTAGAATACTTGTCTCCTTGGCATTTGGGAAGCTCAACCTCTTTTTGAAGGCCAGTGACTGCAGCGAAGAGGCCAGACTCCGAATTTGAGCATCTCATTCTTGTGCCTGCACATCGGTGCAGGTGCCCTGTGAAATGCCTCATGTTATGGTAACCTGGCCCTCACAGCCACTCCTTTAGGAGATATATCCAGTTGTTTTTCCTGCATCCTGGTGTGTTATAATGGACTGTACCACAGGAAACATTTCTCTGAACACAAATTCCAGGTACAATATTCCTACAGCCCTGTTCCCCACTGTGCAGTCAAACCCCTGGGCTCACAGCAAGTCCACAGGGTGCTGCCAAACACATCTGGAACCTCCAGGCTCTCAGCAGTGCAGGATGAGGCCAATAGCTGTGAGAATTGCACTAATATGCCTGTTGTCTGCATGAGCAAATACTGGCTTTGTTATGCATGTAGTTGACATCTGTGAAGAGTTGTCCAGCTTGGGAATAAATGGAGTAAATGTGTTTTTTCCTGGTGCTCTGCATGCCAAAGATGTGCTAGTCAAGCACAAAAGAATGACATTGGCTGAGGTAACCATTTAAAAAGAGGTACCCAAAGCTATTATGTAGTAAAGTGCTAAAGAATATAATTTTAATTTCAGTTTTCAACATTCCCAGGCAGCAGGCAGCTCTTATTTGTTTGGTTTTGATTGGGGGTTTTTTGGGTGTTTTTTTCCTTTTTTTTTCTGAGAATCAACCACTTACACATTTCCGTTTAGGTTTTGGAACTCAATTTTATATTCCTATTTTTCGAGGAGCACTGGCCAAGTTTCTGGCTGCTGGCTGGAATCTTTATCAGGAGATCTGCAACTGAACATTCCAGGCCAAGATGCACAGAAACCAAAGCTGGGCAGAAACTTGTATGGTATGGTGGCAGTTACACGGGAGCAGCAACTGGGATTTAAAAAAAAAACAGTTCCATTAAAAAGCCAAATTCAGGAGAAGGGGCAGAAATTTACTTTTGTGAACCTGGAACGTGCACTTTTGTGTTTGCAGGGATAACAGCTCCCCTTCTCACAGCACTGGGACTTCCAAAGCTTTGGATGAGTAACTGTAACTGATGAATAATAGTACCTTCAAGTGAAATCTTAATTGCAAAACAAAGACATAATAAAGAAAAGTTAATACTTCTTTTATTTTATTCAAAGCTTAGAAAAATTTAGGTTGGAGTTTGGGTGAAGGTTTGGTTGTTGCCATTTCCCCTTTTATCTGAAGCAGCTCACTCAAACCTAATCTTCATCATCTAAACCACAGGATTAACACACAAAATAACTTTGGAGCAAGCCAGGTCCAAGCAGGAAGCTGCAAGTACCATCATGTCTTCATGATATTAGCCAGCAAAATAACTGTGGTTTCTTCAGTTTTTTGGTGGTGTGTTTTTTTGGTTGATTGGGGGGTTTATGGTTTTGTTTTGTTTTTGTTTTAATTTACTACAGTTATGTTTTCCTTGAAAGGGGCTTGAGTTTTTGTTTCTTCTTTGTATTGGAAACTTTCAGATTCCCAATCTCATTCCTGGAGGGAATACTCATCCTCCTGGACAACCCACCAGCCTGGACCTTCCACAAAACATCCAGGGACGACTCACTCTGCCCAGCTTTTC
Source organism: Neodrepanis coruscans (assembly GCA_013400695.1). Classification (NCBI taxonomy): domain Eukaryota; kingdom Metazoa; phylum Chordata; class Aves; order Passeriformes; family Philepittidae; genus Neodrepanis; species Neodrepanis coruscans. The sequence continues at coordinate 2,116 of VYZS01011991.1, read as the reverse complement.
ACTGCAAACCAAAGCCTCTGGCCAGATTCCACCTCTCCTACCTGCTCAAGTGTAAGAGAAAGTGGCTGTGACTGTACCATGAGAGGGGACTGGACCTGCTGCTGTGTCTTAGGCTGGTAATATTCCAGCTGAATTGGCTGGTCTGAAAACAACGACGCTGCTTTGCTTCTCTCAGGATCCCAGTGGGGTTTAGGTGGGAACTCTGCACTGAACTGCTCAGATCACAGCAGTCCTGGGCATGTCCAGACAGAAAGCTGCTGGTACTGGAAGAAATGTTATCCTGAGCAGGGAGGAACCTACGGAGCTGTAGGTGCTTAAGTCCTCTTTTGCATCTGGTCCTAACTTGCAAGAGAGGAAGAGCCAAATGCTCAAAGGCAGCTTCCATTTTATGGCTCAAATTATGTAAAAAAATTATGGACTCAATAACTTTGCACCTGCATTTGTATTGAGGTGAGGGAGAACCTCAGCCAGGCATGGAGAGGCTGATTCTCTGCCCTTTCTGTGCTCTGTGAATTCAGAAGGGGAGAGAGGCCTCCTGCCAGCAGCAATCACAGTCCCCCATCTGTGTCCCACACTCCCAAGCAAAGCTCCGTGGTTGGTACCCTGGGTGCCTGTTGGGCAATGCCATGGAGAAGGCTGGTTTCCTTGGAACATTTTCTGTTCATTGTACTGTTCCTTCCCAGCATTTCACAAACCACCACAAAGCAGGGAAAAAAAAAACCCCTTCTTAAAATTAATTGTGTGTCTTTTCCCTTGTTATCCCAACAGCCTTGGCAAGCTCAGAGGAGCCAGGCAGAGCTGGTCTCTGCTGGATGTTACTCTTTGCACAATTTTATGATAATCTGAGAGAGTTTTCCTGATCAAGTGGTAAAAGCACGAGGAAGGAAGTCAAGACTCAGCCTTCATCCCTGGTTCTGCCACCAAGATCCTGTTTGTATTGGGATAACACATATAAATCCCCTTGGCTGTCCCATTGGCATGAACCTTGTTTTGTGTATTTGCTGCTTCTGTTATTTACAGGGCTCTGAGAAATAATAAAATGTCCTGATTTATCTGCAAAACAAACCATAAACCTAAGAACTGTGACCCTCCTGCTCTGATTCCAAGGCTGCTGAGAACAACACAAAGACATCCTCTGACTCCTGTCCAGTGCAGCCCCTGGTCAGAAGGAAAAGAGAAGGAAGGCCACTGGAACTCACAGAAGCAGTGGGGGAACCATAATAGCTGTTAATGGGAACTCAGAGACACCCTCACGGGATGCTGGAATCAACACTTCTGTCAAGGCTTGGCTGGAATACACAAGTTTAGGGACCCAGCTCTGGCAGCTTCTTGGCTCATCCCTGGAAGAAAACAGCTTCCTGTCTTAAGCTCCTAATGGGAGTTCTGTGTTTGTCATTCTCAGTACTTTCCATACCTGAAAGAACAGCTCAGTTCTGCTTTCATGGCGAAATTCCCAGTGATTTCATCATGAGCACAGCTCACATCCTCCTTTTCTCTTCTCTTCAGTCCTTTTCCCATCTTTCCACACCGGGTGGCTTGGCTGGTCCTCCCCCCTCTCGTGCTCATTCTTGGTCTGTTTCTTTGACACAGGTAAGTCATTAACTCCATCCAATACTTGTTTCTGCAGCAATCAAAACAGAAAAGAGGGAAATTAATTCAAACACTGGCTCCGGCATCCATTCAGGACATCTCCTGCTTATAGTGACAGTGTGTTTTCTCTGCCTTTTCCCCATAAGCTCTACAGGCAGGTTCAGCTGTGGGTTATGGAGGAGAACAGGGCACCTGGATAGTCCTGGCTGCCACACTTGCAGGGGGTCTGTAAATGTGGCATGTGATCATCCCAAAGTAGAATCAAAAAGGAAGAAAAGCATGAACCAAAAGTGTATTACTGCTCTGGAAAATGAAATGCCATGACTGCACTTGGCTGCACTGCTCTTTCAGCAGTGTGGTTTCCAAAACAGCACAGACTCTGTGGTCCTTCTCTGAGTACCTACATCCTTGGAGTTGGCACCTACAGCTGTTCTCTGCCCTTCAAAATCTTTTAAATTGCTTCCAAACAAGTGGCAGCCTATGAATAAAACCTGGAGAGTTTATCTAAGAACAAACAGATTTTTTT
>VYZS01011973.1:8091-20832 GCA_013400695.1 Neodrepanis coruscans | reverse complement strand
AGATCTGGAGACAACCCAGTGAATATGAGTGGAAATAGCTCCTTAGAGTTAGGCATATGCCTGGAATAAAAGTGGGAGGGAACTCTTAAATCATATATTTACTTTTTATGGGCTTGTTTTTGAAAAGTGATCAGAGCATGACAAAATATTTCTGCTGCTCTTCAGTATTTTGCTGCATAAGCTAGGACTCATGACATGATTTAATAATGCTCATGTGAAAAGGAAAACTCCTTTTACTTTTTACAGTGAGTTGTACTCTTAACCAGCTTTAGACTATTGCCTGTACAGCTCAGTGAATGTACTTTAAACTTTATGAGCTCTGATATTTCCTGGCAGTTATATCCTTGAAGGAATGAAGGAAAGAATGGACAGATTTATCTTCTCTCTCTCTTTCTTTCTTTATTTTATTCCTCTCTTTCTCTCCTCTTTTTCTCTCCTTCTCCTTTTTCTCTGTTTTCCTCTTTCTCCTGCTTTCCCTATCCTGTTATTGTGTTTGGATTGCAAATGTTCTGCAGATTTTGCACAACTGGACAGAAGAGTGGCCTTTCTGTAGCCCTTTTTCAGTAATCCTATATTCAAGTCGATATAGACGACGAATCATGTATTAACGTTTGTATAGAATTCTGGATCCAGTGTAAGATTTGTACTATTAGAAGAATATTGTTTGTATAAACTGGACATTTATTTACTGCATGGGTACTGACTTGTATATTAAATTTGTGAGGTTTTTGTAAATTTCTCTTAAAAAATGCTTGACTTGAAATTAATTGTGCTATTGTTCCAAGCATTTAGATTCTCTTGCTATTGTTTTACTGGACCAAAAGTAAATACATTCATATGAAAAACTCTTTATATCTGATGGATGTATATGCACATTGTGTAGTTGATTCCTTGTCAAAACCAAGGCAGTTCAGAAGACTTAGATCTGTTGCTATGCAACAGCCATTCTGCCTGCACTTTACATTAGTAAAGTTAGCTTGATTGCTTTAAAGGTGAAAATTAAACATTACAGTTTTTTAAGCTAGTCTAGTGACAAAGAACATGTGTCCTCTCCATTGTGCTGCCTTCTTTTAAGAGTATTAAATGTTCTTATATATATATTTTTATTGTATTAACTCTCAGCCTAGAAAGGGAACACTGTAAAATGAAGTACAATAAATTTAGCTTTTAAATGAACATTTATGACTCAATATTTGATTTACTCCCATACCAGAGTGATTCTGTGGCATCTGATCATTTTACCTGCATTTCACAGATCCACCTTCCATACCTCCATAGTCTGTGATTTTGAATTCTCACAGCATGGCCAAAAAAACTATTGCTGATTCGTATGCAGGCAGACACTGGATAAAGATTTCTTCAAACCTTCAGTTACCTCCTTCCTCTTTGTACCCTTTGATGAAACTTAATCTTCTTTGACTACAGGGTTTTCTATTGCACCAGTTCAACAGCAATGAACAATTTTACCATTATGAACTGGTGTGATAAAACAGGATATGCTACACAGGTATGTATGTGTCAAGGCATTAGTTTCAGCTTGTTTCTCCTGTATCAAACTTCTTAGAGTCTATTAATATATATACCCATTCCGTTCTGGCCATCTATACTAACATGGGGTTTGGATACAGAAAAAATGTGCAAAACCAGTAGAGTGCATCTTTAAAAACACAAAGTAAACCTCTAGAAAGCATTCTACAACAAAGGCCACTGAGAGAGAAATGGCTTCTATCAAACAAACACTGTTGTAACTTATGGCTGTAACTGAGTCTACATAGCGAAAAATCCGTGCTTTCTGTCCAGTAATTTCGTGCTGGTTAGCTAAGGCATTCTTACCTATTTTGTAGCATATCAAATAATACCTTTTGCTTGACTACTAATTCTTGTAGGCATCAATTTTCTAGTCTTTATACAGCTTGCTTTCATTTTGCTTAGCCATAGCATAGAAACTCAGTAGCAGTTACCAGCTGGGAAAATTACCTTAAGAAAACAGAAAAGATGGATTAAATTTTTTTAATATTTGAAAAATACAAGTTGCAACACCCATTAACTGCTATTGAGGTATTACTCTTCGAAAGTCAAGGATTATGATTCTCAGTTATCGTTTCTAAACATGCTACTTGCTACATCCTTGCTCAGTGAGATCAGGTTCCAGCTCTATAAATCCTAGCAGTGTTTTCCATGCTGGAGTCAGATTTTCTTGCAAAACTTCCACTCTCTCATTTTCAGTGTCACTGCAGTTTTCTTGTTCTCCAGGATCACCCTGCTTGCCCGTTTCCTGGGGTGGATATTCCTCAGCTTGTGAGCTCAGCAGTTCAGCAGTTTCTTCTTCTGACTGTCACTGTCCTGCTCATCAGCCATCTCAGAGAGCTGGAGCACTGCACACTGCAGCCCACACCAAGGTAAAGGGGCCTTGCAGATCTCTTCCCAGCCATCATTGTCAATGTCATAGCCAACCACGTCTTGTGTGGAGACTTCCAGCGAGTTTTGCCATTTCTTTCCCCCAATAAGAAGAGCCGTTTCCTCTACCACTGCCAGGCCATAGGAAAATCGGTCATAGACCAGTGGTCTTAACCGGGTCCATTGGTTTTGATCCGGGTCATATCTTTCTATTTCAGAGAATGGTTCATATAATCCTAAAAAGGTGAATATTGATTCCCTGATTGTTGCCATCTGATGCCCAAACCGAGCAATGCTCATTGGGGCTCGTTTCATCCACTGCCCTTCAAGTGAACTCAAAGAATATACATCATTGCTTGTGCTGGCTGGGGCTGAGTACTTGCCTCCAGAGATGTATATAGTGTTCTTGCAAACAGCACTGGCATGGCCATGTATCTTGCATGGCAGTTCTCTGGTCTTTGTCCATCTGTCCCTGGTGATGTCATAGACTTCCACAGAAGAATGCAGTGACCCATCCTTACCCCTTCCACCAATGGCAAAGATATCCTTGCCTAGAACACAACAAGAAAACTGGCATCTCTTTTCCAGCATGCCAGTGATTTGGGTCCACGTGTTAGATCTCGGATCATAACGATGGACCTTGTTTGTGACCGATAAGATCTTTTCAGTTTTAGAATCACCCACAATACCACTTTCTATTTCCCCACCCAAGACATAGAGGAAGTTCCCCACCACACACACACTGTGGTTCTGTACCCTGTCCTGCACCTGTGTGAGGGTTCGCCACTTGTGATTGTAAACATCAAAGGCCATCACATCAGTGATGAGCCCCTCACTTGCTGTCCCTCCACCCAGCAGAATGATCCGAGTTTTCTGGTTCCTCAGAGTGGTGGACTTATCCTGCAGGACAGGCTGTTTGAATACAGCTGCATGATAATTTATTGCTTTAATGATCAAGCACTTAATACCTGCTGAGAGGGACACTTCTGACTGTGTGTAGGTTTTTCTCAGCTCTTCCACCGGGATGAGACCGTATCTTATGTGCTCTAAAAGGCTGCTTGCATGATCCAGCCTCGATTTATCCTGCTTCAGCCACAGCAGCACAAGATTTAACAGGCGGCTTTCTTTCACCATGGGGAGATCTGGTGATTGAATCACTGCTAGCAAAGACTTGAAGTTCAGCTCAAGAAGACCTGACAAATCCAAGTCCAGCAGCTTCCAGACATTATTAATAATGTACTTTTCTGTTGCTGCTAAGGCATCTGGCAGGTAGAACTTCCTGGCTATGTTGGCAGAGAAGCAGCATTTTTCCAAGGCAAGATTGTTAACTAAGTACTGATTGCACAAGCTGATAGCATCAGTCACTTGCAAGTAGCTTGCAGCTTCCAAAGTATCCTCCAGGCTTTCAAAGGAAAGGGGCAGCAAGGATGTATAAATGAAATCCAGGATGTGCTGGAGACCAGTGGGTGAGACAACTTGTAGATGAATGATGCTGGCTTTAGACTCTTGGGTATAACTTTTGAACATGGCTCGGAAGTAGTCACTGGAGCATGCCAACAAGGACTTGTGTGCAGGGAACTCATTTTCTTTCACTTTCAGCAAAATATCGCACAGAAAACCCTCTGATCTCAGGCTCTGGTACTGGGCGAGCACGGCAGTGCAGTGTGCTTTGCAGTAGGACAGGAAATAGCTCATGGTAGACAATGCAATGCTTTCCCCTTGAGTAATTAGAGCTAAAATGCAATTAGATATTGAAACAGCTACCTTACTCAACAGCCATTGCTTGAATGCCCAGCAGACCTCCAGCTGTTAGAGAAAAGCCAACCAAAAAACAAACAAAAAATTAAGTCTCCTGACTGGCATAGGGGAACAGTTAGTAGATTTATAGTGAATTCAATGAATTCCTTTATAGAAAAAGCAGCTGAATGTCACAACAGCTGTAGGATGCTTACTGTTCTCGCCTCCACAACTTGTGCAAAGATGAAGAGTCGACAGTTGTGCTGAGCCCTTGCTTGGCTGGCCATCAGGTGACAGATGAGGGAGCTAGATGACAATCCCAATAAATGACACTTCTTGTCTGCTCAGCCGACCCTTCTTGCTCCACAGGCAGATCAAGCTGATCCTCTCTGGCTGCCAGCGTGTGTCTCTGAGCAGGCACAGATGAGGAGGGAGATCTGGCTTTTCTCTTCTTGTTTGTATTTCAAACTCCGACCAGTTTAGACTTTGCCACCTCTGGGACACAAGCCCCCTTTTCGTCCTCTTTTCACAATGTCTTGGGAAGCCTCAGCTGAAGATCAAATCAGTGTCCAGGGATTATTACGGAAAGATTTTCTGAGCCTATAAATGTTTCCCCAGCAGGCACTAAGACAACCAAAATACCGTGATTAGTCACTGGTTCAATTTGACATGCATTTCTGGGCTCTCTGCTTCACGTGACACCTCCATAATTCACAGCTACCAGAATAGCCACAGGCTCATCCCCTCGCTCTCCTTGCCCAGGAGCCAACCCTGGGTAGGTCGGGGTGGGCAGATGGAGGAGCTTCCCCTGACAGCCCCAGCCAAAGCATCTGACTTGGAATGACCTGGCTGGAAATCACAAGGGTAACACATTTGCACAAAGTGGTGACAAAAATAGATTCCCCCAGTTCGGCCATAATAAACCAAAATCTGTTTATAGAGGAGGCTTTGCATAACTGTGCTCTCAGTTACCAGCTGGGGACAAACCTGGAGCCCCCAGGAATGGGCTGGAGCTCTCTTGCTCATCTTTCTCACTTTCAGTTTGTCTAGATTAGAAGCACTTATACAGGGATTATCCCTGATTTTCACCTGGGCAATTCAGGGTCTAATTTCTACCAGGAATAGCAGCTCTGGACAGGCTACATGTTCTGACCTCTTAAAGCTTGCTTGCTTTTTTTTTTTTCCTTTTTTTTTCCTTTTTTTTTTTTTTTTTCCCCATCATAACTCTGAGTGGAGGTGTTTAGGAATATCCTCCTGACACCTTTCTCTTCAAATCAAACACCCTCAGGACTTCCAAACCTTGCCAGGGTTAAAAAAATGCCAGATCATTTCACTGCATCATGAGCCACCAGACTTGCGGACAGAGGAGGATCCCACATGACTGAAAAATTTCACCTTTTGCTCAAGCCCAAGGTAAAGCCTTTTTGTTGTATTTGCTTGCATTTCTTTATGTGGTATTTCAAAATTCTGGCTTACCCCTGTAATCAAGGGGTGTTTGGGAGATCACTGGATCCTAATGTGGATCATGCATGCTGTGTGACTCTCCTAGTGAGCTTAAACTGTCTTGCTAAGTAGACTGATGCATACACATGCTCTACTCTGTGAAGAAAAACTTCAAAAACATTGTTCTTCGTTGGTGTATAACTCTGAAAAATGTTTTCCTGCTTGAATCCACTCTACGTCATGACATTATAGACCATATATAAGGATTTTGCTAAAAGATTTGCCCCTTGGCTCGCAAAATGACATGTGCGGGCAGTAGTGATGAAGGAGAAAGGTTTGTTCCTTTTTCCCAGTGGTTTTGTCTATGTCCAAGCTGAGACAACTCTTGAGATATTTCAGATGTTAGCAAAGCTGTGCATGAGTCCAAGCTTCTGTTTTGATGCTTTTCCTGTTTTGGACATAGAGATCAGGTACCTCTTTCACCCCTCAGCAGTCATAAATCCTGGTGATGAGCGATCAGGCCTTAAATGCTCCCACTCCTAGAGATACTGCTTCCCCCAGTTTAACTCTATAAGGTACCAGATTTCAATAACACCAGGTGCAGATAAGGTTCCACTGTTTTCAAACAGCAGACAGGCACTGTGCCATCACAGTGCACCTGGGAGCCTTAGGGGTGAAGCAGTTGGAAGGTGACATAGCCAGGATGTGATGCATAAAGAGGAATGAGAAAAACCCCAAAATAGAAGAGCTGAGAGATCTCTCTGGCCCAGGTCTTCAGCCTCACAGTGTAACATCCAGGGCAAAGGTAGTGCCCCAATGCTCAGCACAGCAGAGGTGAGCGAGCCACTGGCTGGGCAGGTGGCTGGAGACTTCCCACCAGGAGAGACCCTTGTCACATGGCACCCATCTGATGCACAGAAACTGGGTTGGTCTTTGCTCTTGAGCCATGTCCAGCAGCTCCCCAGCACTGCTGAAATGTGTATGCTGGTATGCCATGCTCATGGAGCTGAGGGCATATAATTTAATACTTACTTCCCCTAGATCCTGATCTACCAGAAAGAGGTCAGACCTATGGCTTGGCCTATTGACAGTATTGCTAATAGCAGCTAAAACACACTCCCCCGCTAAGTAATGCACTCCCAGGCAAAGGCAATGTGCCTTTTCCTCTCCCTCAGCAAGGCCAGGCCAGATGCTGACCAACCCAGCACCAATTTTGCTGGCATGTGTGGAGTACCAGTATAGCTGCAATCTCTGCAATTTCAGAGAAGACTCAGGCTGAATGTCCCTGCCAGTGTCTGAAGTGACACTGTGTTAACCAAACTGGTTGTGTATCACTTGCTTTCCAAATGAATTCCATGTATGGGCTGCTATTTATACAGGTCAGTTGCTGGTACTGATATAACTGAACTGATGTAATACCAGTGCTGGATAAGTAGGTCCTATGATTGTATGCAGATTTGCTGTGCTATTCCCTCTCAGATCTACTTCATGTCAAGCCGGCTAATAGAAGCAGTAAGAATCATGATCATTGTAAAGCTGTTTATTTGCCTAGAGATTTTTTTTCTTTGGCTTATAATTGAAATAAAGCCGTATCCTTTCTAGTCTCTTGCTCTGGAACTATGGCTGCTATAGGCATGATCCCAAGCTAACAAGCAGACTGACACAGGCCACAGTTCCATTGCAAGCAAGGAATAGTTTATTGCATCATGCACAGATTTTTATATGTTTCTTGTATGATCACATGATGAATTTCACAAAATCACTGGGTAAGAGGTTTCAATCATGCGCCCCTACAGTTTATGTGATTGGTTGGCATATTACTAGTCTTAAAGACAATAGAATAACATTTTTCATTTATGGTTGTCAGAATACAAAAGAAGGCCTCATTTCAGTGTTTCTTGAAGCGTGAGGCCTAAACAGATTTTAGGCTCACTGACACATAACTTAGGGAACTTTTACTTCTAGTGCAAGCACATTGGCTATGCCTACATGGAACAACAACAAAAAAAAAAAAGATTATCAAAATGAGGTTTCTTCCTGCTCCACTTTTAAACAACTAGCCTTGTCTAACTAGGGAGCCTGCTTAGACGAGACCTGCTTTGTCAACAGACAAAATATCTTCAGGCAGCAGCTCAGGTCTTCAGGACCTTTGGAGGAATATTTAATGTCCATTAGTAAGACAGCAGACAGTGACTAAGCAACTAACTTATGGATCTCAGCAAGAGACCCAGCACGAAGTGGGATGCAGTCAAACCATGATCCTTTTTTCCTCAGCTGTAATTTAGAAGATCAGGTCTAATGTTTCACTCACTAGATGGTGCTTAAAATTAGGAAAATATTAGTGTTTCAATGATGTTGATTTGCTAGGAATAGATAATACATTTTTAATCATGTGCATTATTTAGATTTTAAATTAGATTAAGATTTCAGGCTCTTGGTATATTTTCTGTTGAAGTCATTACCCTGCTACAGTAGGCAGTCTGCAATAAAAAAAAAAACATTCAGAAGTGTGCTGTGAAAAATCTTGGCTTCCAAGTTTGCAGCTGTTTTTTTTTCTATACAAAGCTGAAAAATGGCCCGAATTGCAATGCCATGTTCAGTTTAATATTGCAGGTAGGCCATCAGTTATTAAACAATTCAATTAGTATTGTAATTTTTTCCAGTTGTTTTTATAAGAGTAAAAATTATAAAAAGAGTCACACAAGTAAATTTAGGTTTATCAGTAACAAGTGGCTTACAGTAAAACATTCGTTACAAAAATCAACAGTGGACAATTTCTAAGCTACATTTTGTTTCAAAAGAAACCAGTGCAGTCCAGGGAACAACAGAATAAAAGCTTCAGATGCTCAGTAATGTACTGCATCAACAAATACAGCAGAAGTAAGACAAATGATGAAGATAATAGGGATGGTGTAGCAGATAGGTTTACTAGAAACTACTAATCAGAAAGATTGTATTGATTTGTCTTGTAAAAATCTTTGGACTAGAGTCTGTTCTTCATCCTTGAATAATCATTACGATAGTATTTGGGTCAGCCCAGCTATTTAAAGAAAAGGATGTTTAGCCCAGGGAAGCAGTCCTTAAGAAAAAACAGTAAGATGGAGGAATTTTCTTGCAGCTAAAAGCAATGTTCAGCAAGATCATGTCTATAAAAGCAAAAGAGAAAGTTACCAGCTTAAATAAGGTGGGCTTAGGCCAGGAGATTTCCATTTTGACAGGGAGAGAATGGGGATGAATGTGACTTTAAGCATTGTCTCAGTGGTTCCCACAGGGAACTCTGTCCCAGTGAGATGAGAAAGCAGGAAATTGGCACAAGGCAATGCATCCCCCAGCCCATCGGATAAGTCCACAAACCCTCAGTACACCATGCACCTTGTGCACCTTGGAGGAGTCTGTGCCTGGGGAAAGTGCTGGCAATAAGAATTTTGTCTGAGTGCAAGCCTCCTCCTGTCACTGGGGAGAAGAGAAGGTTTAGTGTGATCAGGATTCAGAGAAAGGATCCCAGCCAAAGCCAGCTGCAAGACCATGTCTGCTAAGCCATGGCTGTGTTGCAATTTTCTGTAGTTCTGTGGAAAAGAGTAACAAAGAAGAAAACACCATTGACACACCTGGGCTAGGGGTGGCCATGTTCCAGTTGGGTTACTCTAGCACTAACTGCACTAGTGTGAGAAAGCATCCTGTGTCAAACTGTGAAAGGCAACATGAAATAATATACTTCAATCAGCCAGTGCCTCATTTGTTTCCTCTCCCTTTTTTTTCAGGTTTCCTTTCATTTGCCTCCCATGAAGACAGATGTTGTAACGGCTTCCATTGCCCTCTCAGTGGATTAGACATGAGCTTCCCTGCTGAATAAAAAACAAGTTGGGAAGGTTTTTAATGTGGGTTCCCATTTGAGAACAACTGCAGTGGGATGAGTCAGGCACTGCAGCCGCAGGATAATGAAGGAGAATGTGTATTTTAATGAGCAGATGTACTAATGGCCTTCACAGCACTTCACAGCTGAGAGTGAAGGGATGCTTGGGGTTCACCTGCTCCTGTGATAGCCAGGTGGAACCAGAGATGCACTGCACTGAGCCCTGGCCTTCCGCTGCTGGGCAGACAGCACTGCCTTTTCTGCTGGTGAGGCAGAGAGGGACCTGCAGCTGCTGCCCAGGGGAGCCTTCGCTCTGCATTCAGCTCAGGGGACCCTCACAGACATCTGTGGCTACTCCCTTTGTACAGCAAGGACATGTACAGCCCTGCTCACAGGTCACTTCTCCATGTGTGGAAGCCCCCCTGCTTTAAAAGGAACATTTTTGACTCCCATGCAACATTCATGTCTCCCAAAGACCTTGGGGCTGGTTGAATTTGATTCTCAGATTTCATTTGCTTAGGGACATATAGTGGCAACAGCCACACTTCAGGCTGTATGACCATCAGGCAGGAGAGCTTAGCTTTGCCTTGTGTCTGTGATTGGACACACCCACCCAGCAGCTCCCAGCTCTGCCCTGACTGCAAATAGCCTTACGTGGTGATGCATCAGGTATCCAGTACAAAAACAGTGTAACTGGGATACACACTTCAGGTCTAAGAAAAATAATAAGGAAATGGGAACTGGCTCCCAATGGTTCAATGGTCTTTTAATCATTTACTTGTAATTAGAATTAGGGTTTGTTTTAATAGCGATAGAGATGTAAGGAACAACTAGTGCTCTGGGACTACAGAGGAAGAGAAAAAAATTTTTCTCTGTTACACTCCATGTAGTTGCACACTGATGAGATCTCTCTGAAATCAAGGTGCTTTTCACATTAGCTAGTTAGGATTCAGCTCTTCCATTTCTTAATTCACATTCCAGCAAATATTCTCTGAGACATAGTAAGTGTTAGCAGAGTAAAGCTTACAGTGTAATCAGCTGCTGGTATATTATTTCTTTGAAATAATGACAGCCTGATGTCCAGACTTAATTGATCACTAAAAGTGTTCCTGTAGTCTGTAGCTATGTCAAAATTGTTGTCATCATTATTAGCAGCAGCAACAGCACTTTACCTACTAACTTGGACTTAGTCCCTCCGTGATCTGTAACTCTCAGGCTGACCCTTGAGACTGAAATGATTCCACCTGCACCTGCTGATCCTTTTTCATTTGCTCACAAGCTCTCCGATTTGAAAGTGGGAGAGCACTCAGGCCCTAACAACAAGCAAAGTGTGGCTGGAAGGAATTGCACCTGCTGAAGGATGAAGGATGGATAACAAAGCATCAGATTTGCAGAGGGCTTTTCTTTTCTTAATGACTCCTACCTGAATAAAACCATTCTGGAGTGTGTCAAAAACATTGATGGGATGTGTTTTATTTATCCTTTGTCAGGCTGATCTCAGAGCCAGACTGTATGGTATAAGATACTGGTGGCCCTGCTCACCGAACAGGAAGAGAGACATCTCTCTCCACACTAGATACAGTCTCAAAATTCCACTCCTGAAACAATTTTCTAGGGTAATTATAGGAACAGGACTGCATGTGCCAAGTTTTCTTCCCTGGGACAGAGTCCTAGCAGACCATGGCTTCAGTTATTTCCCTCCTTTCCCTGGTGATCTGGATGCAAACTGGCTGTGGATGACAGTGCGCCAATACCCTCATCCCTAAGGATGAGGTAATGTAATAATTAGCTGCAAGAGCTAATGTACTATGAGCTCATTTTCATTAATTTTTAGTTTAGAGTTCTTATGTCAACAACAATGCAAATATTGACTTCCTCATGGAAGTGCAAAAGTTTTCCCACCCAGAAAAAACACACAGTGTTCCCAAACCTGATTGAAAGGCTATTCTGTATTCAGCAAGTTTATTTTAGTCTCATCTGTCTGACATAGATGACTCTCAAAGGGAGTGACCATAGGTAGCCCATACCCTGAGTCCCAGCAGTGTGCACCTGGCATGACAGTGCACCATCATTTTCCTGCTACAACAGCAGAGTTTTCAGGGGACCTTTGGATTTTGCCTAGAGTGGAAAAGTCATTTCTCTATATTTCCTCTTCTGTCATACCAAAAAAATGAAATTGTAGACAGGTGAATAGAAAAGCAGGTGAAGACAAGACAGACCTGAAACATGTGAAACCCTCTGTGAGGAAACATAAAGTTTGAAATGTCTAAGAGCAAAACATCTTCCAAATTCTGCAAAGACTTACCTGTCCTTTTGTCTTCCAGCTGGCCCATCCCTCAAGGGCATTAGGTATCCCACCAGAACTGACATCAGAAGTCAGTAGCCCTTGGGTGCACCACTCCAGCTTTGCCAAGGTTCCAAGCAATACAGCTGAGGCAAGCACATACTCTCCTGAGTAATGCACATCAGCCAGAGATGCCCTCTCAGGTGGACTGGCAAAACTCTGCCTGCATTAAAGTATATACTCTGCTTTTGGGGTGAGGGTGTGGAACATGATCAGCAGAATGCCATGCTTCTTCCAGAAAATCCTGAGTCCTCGCATACACAAAACTAGTAGAGTTGTATCCTTCTCCTCCCTGATGTCAAGGAACCTCCTCTTCTCTCAACAGTAGTTGTCAATGGGAAGGTTGCTTGTGAGAGCTTAAGTTAAGTGAGAAATATGGGTAAATGGAACTCCTGTACAGTGATGTAAATTTAATATCCTTCCACTGTAAGGAGGAGGAGATTAAAAATAAATTTATATGCTTCAAATTCTTTAAAATTACAAGTAATGACATTATTAATATTTTCTGGAGATCACACAATGACAGCAATACAGCAGTTTAGGCTAAATCTAACCATCCTGACAGGGTGGAACCACGGGTTCTCCACCTTTCAGTCTCTTCTAGTCTTCTTTGCTGAAATATGTTCCAACAAGCAATTGACCACAAAGAAAATTTAATTAATTTGCACTGTGAAAATGACATATCTGGTCAGAGGAAACCGGATTTTAAAAGGCAGGTAGGCTTATATATGCTGCCTACACCTTCATTTAGCTCACAATAACATATGAATATGCCTACAACCCTCAGAGGGGGGCAGGGGGAAAGGTCAAAATATTGTTCACATTCATTATTCACAAACTAGACCTGAGGCAGAATTCCAGCCCACCATTACATGTGGAAATACTGTGCACTGCTGATGTAACACTTCCATTACACCAGCTAAGCCAAAGCTTTTAGAAAAGGTAGATTGTATTAAGTAAATTTTCC
>VYZS01011959.1:0-13890 GCA_013400695.1 Neodrepanis coruscans | reverse complement strand
TTGTCCAAAACCAGGACAATGAGGCTGCCCACCTTTGTGTTGAAAGGCTTTTTCTTCTGACTGCAAATTGAATTTATTTGCAATAAAATTTTTTTTTTCCAGGTTCAACTATAGTCCAACAATTCTTTCCTGCAGGAGTGTAATGCAGAAGTTTAGAAGCCCACTCCTAAGCACAATTTGAGTTTTTAATCCTGCAGAGACTCAGTGGTGAAGAAGTTGGTACATACTATCTTATACATTCAGTACTGAGATTGTATTCCCAGTCAGGAACATTGTAAAATATTTGTTGGTCATGTTAAAACTTCTTTGGAGACCAACGCTTTGTATAGCACATTTGCTGAAGGTTGTTGTGTTCAAGAAATCTAAGCAAGGAACCAGCTACCATGCAGTTCATGCAGAGGCCTCTTTCTGGTTCTGGCAGTCATCTTCTAAGTACACTTTGCACATTCCACCAATTCCATCAGATGTAAAATTGTATTTGTAGTGTGTGCTGACATCTGTCCTCTGTGAGACGGCTGAGATGTTTCGTTCAGCTTCTTACATGAAAAACACCATGAACAGGAGGATAAAGGGCTGAAACATACTTCTGAAAGAATATAATCAAGCTGATTTAGATCTGAATCTGAGGAGAAACTTATTTTGGCAATAAAGATTCTACTTAATCTATAAATAGTTCTTTAGATTGCCAAATACTCCTCATAAGTTATATCCTTGATTTGACCTGAGCAAGAAGCAAAATGTAGACTTCGGAATGGAAGGCAAAAAAATAAAATGTTGATGGAACTGACATGACCTTGGACCCAGATGGTGACTTATGACCCACCCAACTATGTAGTCAAAATTTCATTAAACATTTCTGCAGTCCTGATGTGTACTCTAAACCATTCTTCTTCCAAGGCAAGTAGCTCATCCTTTGGAGATGTTTGTATTGCTACCGCCATAGCAATGAGAAAATCAGAATACAAAGAAAAGACCAAATCTGTTAGCTGAAGTATGGATGGGCAGTGAGATTGTAAAACCATGAATGGACTTTTAAAGGAAATGACTGTTCTGTATTAAAGAAATCTAGCAGAATTACTGATGCCATAGTGTAAAAATAGCTTCATTAAGTGCAAAGCCTCTTATAAAGCGTGTTAGAGCAGATACCAGGAGTGAAGGATTCTCCCTCTGATGAGAGTGATGTTGCTCCATCTTGCTTCACAGGGGAATGTGTCCCACAGCATAGACTGCTTCCAAGCCAAACCATTTATGGTCCCTGTTTTGACATGGGTTTAATGAAACAGAGCTATTAACAGCTCTGCCTGAGCTGAGACATGAAAGCAAGACTTCAAATAAACCCTAGAATTTGGGTCCTGAGTACGACACTTTGGACCCTACTCCAGTAGACTTGGTTGAGACTTAGCGCCTAACTCAGTTTGAAAGAACTTCCTTAGTAAGCCAGACTTTTGATGTCAACCTACATTCAGTGTGCCTTTGCCTCAATACCTAAATTGAGAAAATAAACCCATAGAATTACAAAAGAATTATTTTCAGGACAAGGGATAAGCCTTTATTTTTCACAGAACAGAACTCTGGTTATTGAAAAGTAGCTAGAAAAACTACACATTTCCTCCAGATATATTCCTTTCAGGTATGGTATGGCCTTAGATTTGAACTATGAGTTCCTGTCTAAAATTAAACGAAGTCTGGCTCAAACACTTCACTTATTCCTGACTTCCACCATAGATGAGTCTGGCAGAAACGGTAATTTGAAGTTATTTCTCAAATCCACTTACAAACCCCAGGGTAGACAAATATCTCTCTCACCATCATGTTTGAGGAAAGAAGATTTGCTTAAATCTGTCTAAAATATTGCTTCATTACATAAAGGGAAGGCTGTATAGAACAGGCTACTTTACAATTCAATAGAAAATTCAGCAAGATTCTTCAGGTCATCCACTTTACTTATTTGTTGTAGCCTAATAAAGAGAGGGTTTTTTTCCCCTTGGAGAATTTATGGATTAGATAAACAAAGCACAAAGCCACTAAGTCAGATGAGGACTTGTTTGTTAAACATTAACAAGCACACAGCCTTTTCAAGTGTATGCTTACTGATACCTCTGCCTTAAGCTTCAAGGTTTGTTTTTGCAAGTTATTTACATGCTGCATTAACCTGTCTGCATGTGATCACTAGGATCAGAGTCCCTTGGCTCTCTCCTTCTGGCACCTTATGGAAGGTAAGGTATCTTACTCACAATCAATTATTATTTTATTTTTCCTGAATGCATCCACCACAGTGGGCAGGAAAAGTCATCCAGACTTCCACTTAACAATTGTTAGGTTTGTGCTATATGGGACAGCAACACCTAGTATGTAACCTACTGAAGCCAAAATTCAATGCTGTGCCCAGCACACAGGATACGCAAACCTATTTTAACTCCAAGGTGGAGACGTTCTGGTTTCAAATTCAAGATGCTGACTAAGGGCCCAGATACACTCAAACCTCCCAAAGCCTTTCTTTAGACTTAACACCTAACGTCAGCTCTACCTACATGCAAGACCCAGTAACTGGTCACAGACAAAAGGCTTCATTTGAAATCCAACTTGTGGCGCTTTTCATATTACTCCCCAATGGACAGTTTCTCTGTGTGTCCTGCTGTGGTATAGAAGCTTTGGTCTTCACACAGAATCCATAAAAACAGAGAAGGTAAAAGAGAAACAAATTATGTCAGAATAGCTGAAGGCTTAATTGGAGCACAAATGGGGCAAAAGTCACTATATTTGCATTTATTTTCATTAGTTCTCAGATTTACAGGAGATCCAGCAAAATGTAATTTGATAGTAAACCCAGTTAGTTACAGTACCCAAGCCCAGTGAAAATCCTTTCAAATTGGATGAAACTTCATGCTGCCAGCATGCTGCTGAATCCCCTCCAGTGTATTTCCTAATCACATTCCTCCTTTACTCTGCTGAATGCTGCCCAAAGAATCAACAGTAAATCAAGTAACCTGCGATATACGTCTTTTTTATAATGCATTTTATAATTTTTTATAATGCATCTATAAATCTCATGGAATTATGGATTTCTTCTTATGAAATTTAATTGGAGTCACTCAGGGAAATATTTCCATATTGAAAAGAGCTCCTGGCCTTCATTATGTTTATACTTTGCTCTTACTGAATTGCAAATGCTTTGATTTAAAGAGACATAACCAAGGTAAAGCCTGCCTGCATGAAAGTAATTGGGTCCATTTCCACTTGACAGGAAAAAAACAGACAGCTGCTGAGCTGAGCAATCTCGTCTCTGCCAGCCACTTGAGGATGGGCACAGCGAACACGGGCTTGTGAGTGATGCTGGCTTTTTTGTCTTCAAGACTGCTGTGTCACAGAAAGGACAAGGGAAGACCTTGGCCATCATTTCCAGCAGGAAAAGTCTCTCACGAAGAGAACTGATGGCAGCTTCACTCCATCCCAAGAAACACCAGCACTAACGTCTGCATTCCCATCCCTTGCTTTCTGTGAATAGAGCTTTATGAAAATATGTGGGTCTGAATAAAATAATGGGTGCACAACGTAAATTGAGTAGCACCTTTTCTTTTTCTATTTTCTCTCTTTCTTTTTTTTTTTTTTTTTTCAGAAATAAGGCAATTCTATGTGATTACTGGATTCCCTAGTCTTTTTCTCACAGGCTCTGCTCCTGTGTTATTTTGTAACACAATATCGGGTGCAGATAAGTCAAATTTTGCTGTTAGTAAACAGAGAGAAGATGGTAGGGCAACAGTTTTGAGCTTATGGCTCATAAGTTAGTATCACACAGTCCAGAAATTAGGAAATGTGGCTGGACTGCCAGTGGACTCGAATTCAGTATGGATAAATACAACACAAAATGTTAAGAGGGCAAAAAATTAGAAATTACTGAAAACATCGGATTGGAGAATGAAACAGAAGTACAAAGGAGGAAGTGGGACTGAGGCTTATACTTAGAAGTTTTCTCTGAAGGAATTAAAAAGCGCTATTTAGTGCTTAAAGTAAATAGAGACATAAATAGTTACCAAAATAACAGAAAAGGAAACCAAAATTTGTAAATGCAAGAAGAATAGAATGAGGAAGAGACAGTTGTTAGAAAAAATTGTATCTAATTTGACTGACCTACTTGACCTTTTGCTGTGTCTGTCTTTGTGGTGATTGGTCCTGTCCCTCCATATGGACATATATCACATCTCACAGCTTTCTGAGATCAAAGGTAACATGCCAGGAATTCCCTGAAGCACACACTAAGGCCTGGGGTTGCTGCTGCTGTTGCACATCCATGGCAAAGATTTCATTAAGTTTGTCACACTGTCTGGTGCCTGCTCCGTAAGTAGAGCCACTGAACAGAGATGCTGTTTCACATAATTGAGGGACCTCTGAGGAACACACTGACCTGAGCTAGTTTTCCAATCTTGAGAAGTACAGGCATCAAATCCAGTGACATGGCTGAAGCAGAGCCCACAGGCACCTGAAGAAAAGAAGAGGACGAGCAGGACAGACCCCTGACTTTCGCAGAACAGAAGACCTTCAGTTCTGTCATTGCACACAGATCAAACTAGCTGCACTCAGTGGCTCACAGATGCAAGCACAGGAGGAACTCATGAAGAAAATTGTTTGAATCCCTTGTCTCACACTTTTCTACATCAAGCCCTAAGGTATAAGTCATCATCAAGAAAGGCATTGGAAAGAAAAAGGCTAAGGTAGTACAGCAGTCACCTTACTGTGTTCTCTAAGAACTGGTTAGAGAATATTTCTTAGAAAAATCTCTCTAAAGAGATAGTTGGGTGAGTTTTCTGGGGTCACAATAGTGTCATAAGAAAAATAGTTGCCTCTGGCTTTCTATCCTTCTCTTGATGCCTTAAAGTAAGTCACCAAACTAAATTTGATTGCTAAGAGAAAAAAAACAACAACCTTTTTTGTTGTGCCGGGTTCCCCAGGAATAATTTCCAAGTGGAGCATGCGGAATTACGTAGGTTCTACAGTTTTGTATGATTATCTAGTTAGATTATCTAGCCATTACATCACTGTCACACCTCCCTTCACAAACCATCCCTCCCATTGTACAGCTCTTGCCATGCCTGTTACATCTCCCATTTTAGGTCAGGGGTCATAGAAAGACCCCTATCTTCATTCTATCTTCTTCTTCCTCATTTACTTTTGGTTCTTGGCACAGCATCACATCCGTTTGAACAGTTTCAAGGCCTTTTCGGACCAGCTTTGACTATCATGGCTAGATGTTATGTCTGCTTTTTAGTCCAACTTCACAAACATCCAGAGTTCTTTATCTTGCTAACATTTCTCTCTCTAGAAAACTTCTAAGAAAAATGGAAAAACTACATTTTAGAAAACTGGAAAACTTGTACAAAGTTCCTAAAACCTATATAATAAAGGCTACACTCCTATCATGCATCCCACCTAACTGAAATTAAGATCCCAGTACCATTCTCTCTGGTTTCCCGCCACTCTCCTACACTCCTAATAACTTTAATATTGCCCATTTTTGCAGCATTTCTTACTATTTTTTTACATGGGTAGGTTATCTCAAGATATAGGTGAGCTGTATTCGTGAACATTCTAAAAATGATTTATTATATCCCCAGTGATAAATGTCCCACAGTCTAGGAACACCCAACCCAGAAAATATCTTGAGAGCCATTCTAGGGCTCCATATTCTGGTTTCTATGAAATAATGTCATTCATGCACATACTTGAAAATATGTCCACCTACCTATACGGTCTTTTTATTTTTTCCAAGAAAGGTTTGACTATTTTTAATTTAGGCACATTTCCAATTACTTTCTAAAAATCTAGTTTAAAAAGGAGAAATATGGTTTCTATGAAGCAGATAATGGGATTGCTAGTACAACCTTGGTTTGACACAGTTTTGCGTATCTGGAATTATTTGCTAAGTAGAAGAATTTTACTGTTATATGATACATTAGATATTCCCTTAAGAAACGCTTTAATCATGGAAATGCATTGTCTCAGGGTGGAATTGGCTTACGGGTTAAGCCATCATATATGTTAACCGGGATTTAAAATCTCAGAGATCTGAAACACACAAAGTATCATTTATAACTGCTAGAGCTGGCTTATAGTTTGCTCTGGGTCATAAATTATCCTTCTTCCTACCTACCATCTGCACATCTATTGCTTCCACACTGGTTAAATATTATTTGAAAATATTGCAGTATTGCTAAATAAAATTAGTAATAGGTGAGATGGAATTAATTTAATTGGGCTTCTCTGTTTCAAATCTTAACAGAAGTTTGAAAGAATGTTAACAAAAATTGCTTGATACAACCTTATTTTGCAGTCTTTTACAGAATTTTGTGTTTTCTCACTGAAGCGGGATTCACAGGTCATCCTCAAACAAAGGTAATTTGATGTCTTGGCTAATTTGATGTCTTTCCCCTTATTACTTAATATTTATATCATTAGCAGAAGAGATGATTTAAAAATATATCAGTGTCAAATGTGTTAATTAATGTAACACAAATTTGGGCACCTGGGCATTGGCAGAGGACCTGGTCTCTTCTGCAAATCATCATTGAAGTTCCTGGGAACCTAGAGATATGAGTAAGTCAGGATCAAACTGTAAACTTCACAAGAGTTTTTTTTATCTTACAGGAAGTCTGCTTCTAAACTGTATGAAAGCAAGCCCTGAGCCTGCTCTTTATGTTCCTTTCCTTTTCATGGCATAAGTGGTTTCAGTGCACATGTTCCTTTCTACTTTGGATGCAGGGACATTATGAGTGTTTACAAGTGGACTTCTCTAGCAAGCATAGTGCAGCACCCAGTACAACTCCCAAATTTTTGTATCGCAATATATTCCACATATAGCTGACTTCAAAGAAGTCCCGTATATCTTTCCACCTTGTGGCTCTCCCTGGTTTGAAATGGTGGCAGCTCACACAGCATGTAAAGAACTGACAAGATCAAGGTGCAAAGCAACATTTTTCTCAGACCTGCCACTACTGCCTTTCCACAAAGATTTCAGGATGCTGTGCCTCTGCCTGCACTTTCTGTGTGTGATGATCTGATGCACATTTTCAGTTAATGCCAGACACAATTGCAGACAATTGGTGAGGTGACTGCTTCCCTGTGGACAGGCTGATAACTCTTTCAGGGCTTCCCCTTATAGAATGTGGATTCTTGTCTCAGAGAACCTCAGGGATTGTGAAAGCAGGGTCAGCAGTGAATTCAAACCAGAAATGTAACAACTTGATATTGCTCTTCTGCCAATTATCATGAGCTTGTGAGAAAGAGGAGGCAGGAAGGAGATACAGTCCATTTGAAGAAGAGATAAGAAACATTTAAGGCAGTTGAGCCTGAAATGCAGCAAGGAAGGAAGGAAGGGAACACAGAAATCAATCCTGGGTAATTGAGATAAGAGTCATGGTTTCAGAAAACTTATTTATTTTTCAGAGCCATAAGACTGGTAACAAAATGTGGTATATGGCCTAACTCTTCTGACTTTTAATTTCATGTAGTCACTTACCCTTAGACCAGCTGAGTGAAGAAAAGCTGTGTTGCTGCTTAGATAATCTTGTACCACTGCCCAGGATAGGTAAAATTGGAAAGCACACCAGGTACAAGAATGAAGAAGAGTCAGTGCACACTTAGTCAAGTCTACGTAGCACAAACTGGTCTTCTGGAAAACCACACACAGAGATTAAGCCTGGCTAAGGATCAAATGCAATTTCATCCCTTTTAAGCCAATTTTAATGCAAGTGAATGAGCATACAATATCTTCAAAGATCAAGAACATTTTATTGTCCATTCTCTTTGAGTAATGCACCATTAGATCTGCCTGCTTTAGATTCAATGCTGATCTCACATAATGATTTGAGATTAATAGTGTCCCTATTTTATGTCCCCATACCTTTTTAGGTTAGAAAGTGAAACTAAGGAACTGGCACTAGAGGTTCACTTCATCACCTTGCTAAGTCCTGTTTCAGTGAGAGTTATATGTGTCTACCAATCTGGGCCAAGCACCCTCAAGGTCACGTCTCCAAAGCTCATTGGCACAGACAGGACTTGCTGGGATGCTCAAATGTTTCTGCACTGGAAAGGCACTTCAAAGGGATTTAAAGTGAGATTTGGGTATCTTTGAGGATCCCCTCTGCTCCTTGCATTCTTACAGTATCTAATGTAGGACAGACTAGAAGCAAAAAAGGGCTTGAACTATAACTATTCCTATAATTTCTGTAACAAGAAGACACTTTTCCTTCCTGTTGTTCGAGGCTCCATATGGTTTGATGCGGTAGATCTCACCTTTGGTTAAATGGGTGATTAGGAGTACACACAAACGAAGACACGTTTTGAAAATCAGTGACTTTTGTTCCAGTGTAATAAACATACACATTTTCTGTTTACCCCAAAAGTAAGCTGCTGGTAATTTTTGGTCATCTTCATAACCAGTAGAAAGAGTGCCATCAGCAAATAACTACCTGGTCTGCACATTTAAGTTCTTTTACTGATGAAAAAATTTGTGAACTACCAGAACAATCATTCCTGGGAGACTGGAAGCAGAAACATGTAAACATTCATACCATATTTGAAAAGTCTCTAGCTGTGAGTTACTCTTGGGTGGATGGATGGATAGATAAATCAACAGGCAGATAAACATCAACAGACAAAGAAGATACACAGTTCACTGGAGTTTACAGTTCTCTGCAAAAGTAAGTCTTTCGTAACAGCTCTGGGTTTGCAAGCAGCAGCCCACTGCACTGTCATTTCCTATGCATTGTGGCAGGTATATCAGTCCTGGACACAGCGGAGCTGTACAGTACATAAGTCACAAAATCGGAGCCATCCTATCCAGCTCTTCCATCTGCCGGGGCAGCTGCTCAGCTGATTGTTGGCAATCATTCCCTGTTTATCACAGCTAAAATGTTAACAACAACAAAGTCTTTCCAGATTAATTTGGGAGCATTTTCTGTTTTGAGAGGTGCAGAATTTCTTTGTAATGATTCTTCTGAGGTAGATAAAATATCAGTTCTAAAGTCTCAGTAGACCTGTATGCTGCTCCTAGTCACCCTGTACTAAAGGAATTATGCATTATCCCCTCTGCACAGAGATATTTTTCAAATTAGTTCTTTCTTCTTTGGCAGTCCCACTGCAAATGGACGGTCCCACAGGGGATGGCATATTGGTTTGCAAGACCCTGAAGGCTGTTCATGTGTGTACCTAGGGACTTCCTTCTGTTGGAGTGTCCATATGTAATTTCCAATATTTGTTCCACTTCAAATATGTTTGCTAAGTAGATAAAAATTGCTTTGATTTGTATAAGATAAACCGTTCACAAAGGAAAAAACAACTCTACAAGGTCATTCAGAAAGATTTTCTTCACCCAGAAAAACCCCTTGATTTCTCAGTCCATGTTTAAATTGGCCAGTGGAATAGCATGGGTGATACTTTGGAATCATATTTCCTCGGAACTGCAGATAAGAGACAGAGCTTTTTGTCCAGCCCACATACCCACTGAGGACTGCAGGCCCTGAAAGGGGTGGGTGGCACATGCCCGTCTCTCATTTCAGAACAGAGTGGGAGAGCACACCTCAGAAATGCTCTTGGGTACCCAGTGTAGAAATAGATTGAATTCCTTACCAACATCATTCCTCCTCCCTCACACGCATTTCTGTAAGTCAAGAGGATTACATTTTTTGCTGGTTTGATTTTCTATTAGACAACAGATATGCTGCAGGGCTTGTCTGATTCCTGCAGCTACAGACTCATGGGTTAATGTATAACCAGTATATTCCTAAAGTATTTAAGTTGCAATTTCCTCTCACTTTGTTGAGGTAATGAGGTGTTTGATGAAGGTAGTTCAGCTGTAGAACTGCAAATACCCATTCTGTAGGCTAAAGAGAAACCACAACAGGCTCTTGCATTGAGTATTCCGATAAATTGGACATTTCTACACCTTACATCAGGCAGTGACACAATGAAACCTTATTAATCCAAATAGAAAGTGCTTCTTCAGTAATAGCGTCTAGGACTTTTTAAGCAAAATTAGATTTGCGTCACTAATTCAAAACATAAAAAAAAAATCCAAAGGATGCTCTAGAAGTAGTGGTTATCTGCTTATCTGTTCAGATAAGTGAAGCATAAAGCCTTGACAATATGAGGAGGTAATGGAACAAGTTGCTGCCAGCATGCTGCACCGGTTAATTAGATTAAAAGAGCATATCTGGTGTTGATTGTCTTCTGCGTTTTGGTTTCGTGTGTTGTTGGTTTGGTTTTTTGGTTGGTATTTTTTTTGTGAGTTTTTTGTTGTTTTTTGTTGTTATTGTTGTTGGGTTTTTTGGTTTTGTAGGTTGTTTTTTTTTTTTTTTTTTCTCTGAGAAACATATCAAGAAAGTGTATTAAATGAGGTCAAGTCACTGCTGGATTTTGTTATCTATTGCATGGCGTTGAATTGTTGATAACTCCAAGACCTCTTTTCTTTTTCAAGACTTTGGACAATGTAATTAAGGTTTCTCGGAAATAAACCAATACTTGGTATCACCTCTGAATAACATACTGGTCAGACATTCTGATTGCCTTATTGAGATAAGGCTTAAAGTCACTAGTGTCAGAGTTCGAGCTCTCTCACCTTTTGGTTCTGTGTTTTCTTTACAAGGAAGGTTTTCTTGTTGCAGTTAAAGCTTCAAACCTTACCTTCATGGGGCACACTGCTGAATGGCAGCACATAGGCACTCCACTCCAGAGGAGTGTTGTGATCAACTCTGGTAACCCTTGCTGCAGGTCTGGGTGGGAGGTGGGCTGCAACAGATTGACTGCAGTTTTCAAGGCATCTTAAGCAGCAGTTAATTGCACTTTGCTTCTCCTTCATCCTTTAGTCCCCGGTAGTATATACAAAAAATGAGAATGCTGTAGACTTTCAAACAGTGTTACTCAGTCAGGAAGGGAAAGGTGTTCTGTGGGGTGTGGAGGGAGTACTACCTGAAGGCAATTCTGCCTCTGCATTTAGTTGCCCCTAGTAAACACCTCTCCAGGACGGGCAATTAATTTAGTAAAGATTATTTAGCTTTTTTTTAAATTATTAATTCAGAACCTGACAAGGTTTAAGTAAATTTTGTGGAGGCTTGAAACTGTTTGGTCAGAATTTTAAGGGAAACAAAATTGCACTTCTGAGCTTTTAGATCACAGGTAAACTCTAGGACTCTAACTCTTGCTTTGAAATGATGCTGAAATAGGAGAATTTACTAAAGCCTCCAAAGTCTGATGGTTTACTTAAAAAAATAAGAAAGCACAGAGGCCTTGGTACTGACCTCTCTATGCTACTTGGCCCTTTTTGCCTACAGCAAGGGATGGAAAAGGGACAAAACCTTGATACTTTCTATTTGAAGTTTCCTTAGAAAGAACCCTCAGCAAGGAACCACCCACTAGAAAGAAGTTGTGCCCTATGTACAGACACAACGGAGCTCCAAGCTCCTCCAAACCTAGTTCCATCCCACATGTTGTGGGATGTTTGGACATGATGTTTGGACATCTCAGCCTCCAGATATACCAGCACTCAAGGAACTTCTCCTGGGAAGAGCATGAGACTCTCTGCCCCTTCATATTGATTTTATGAAATCACATGGAGATTTTCCCACTATCAGCTGATGATGTTGTTGGCAAGGGCTCCATTGCAGTGCTGTGAAAGTAGAGGAAGATGGTATTTAGAGGGTTGCATTCCGTTTGTAGACGTAAAGAGAAAGAAAGTGTTCATTCAGATACTCAATATCAAAGTTAAACATTCAGTGTAATAAAATCTCCTGGCTGCTCTTTCCCAGACCAAACTGAGCTGTTTCAGCTGGGACAGATTGGAACTGAAATGTATCTTCAGGAAGAATAGGGGAAAAATAATCCTGATGACATGATTGAGGAAAATCAGGGTCACAAGCCTGTATGGTGATCACTGCCAGACAGAGGTTACCTGCAATCTTTTTTGGCCACATCCACAAGAGTGCTGCAGAGAATCCCTCCCCTTGGTGCACCCAGGGAACAGGACTAAAACATCTATGCATTTAGGATTAAACACATATTTAACTATTTACACTCCTCAAAAAAGAAAGTCTGATGGAACTCTGGTGTCACTTATGGTGTGGCGATGCACTAGACTCCAACTGCTGTTCTTGCCTTGCATGATTTACCATTAAATTTTAATATTTATTTCAATTGCTTAATTTTGGCATGTCATTTTAAAACCACAATCGTTGTGGAGATTGAGAGACCTCCAGAAGGCAGCCTCCACTGACATCTCCCACCATGGACCACAGCAGGAACTGTGCTCCTTCACCCATCTCTCATGATCTGTTTCAGTGTGGGGCTTGGACAGACAATACCACACCTGAGTCTTTCCTCATCCCTATTTTTTTCTGTGGCACATATGTAAGTAGAACCTGGCTTTTTTAAATCTCTTATGGTGAAAAATTCTATGTACTCCTCCTGCTATAACACCTAATACTGAATGTAAGAACTCAGCAAAGAGAGGTCTCTCAGACTCCTGAAAAAATATACATCTCTTCTCTTATGGCAAAGGAAATTTGAAAAGCTGGTGAGAATGAACTGGAACTTTTGTATTAAATACAGCATCAAAGTCTTTCATTAGAAGCTAAATGGATAAAAACTGTGCATGAAATTGAAGTTGATAATTAGCTAGTTAGCCCCAGTGAGAAGCTCATAACTGCTTTGACCTCCAGGCTTTGTGCAAGGGTCGAGGGGAGAAGCGCATTTCCCCAGATGTGCAGCACAATGGACCTCACATGGTTTTACCTAAGGATATGGCAATGCAGTAAATTAAGCCCTGGGGAAAAAAAAAAAATCACATCAAAGGTAATGTACAGAAGACACTGGTCCTAAGCTGCCTACCAGAAAATTAATGTGAAGAGCTAATGCCTTCAGAGATACTCACAGTCTTGTCAGCAGAGCCCCAGCATTCCACCCAGGATATGTAAGCATTGCCATAGGTGGGGTGAGGTTTTCCAAGTCTTTGTTTTTGGAAAAACAGCACTGATCTCTCTTTTGAAATCTTTATTTCACACCCCTGGAAGCACCCAGGCCACTACTGTTATTTGATACTTCTCTAAAGAGAAGCATAACACTGCTATATTGTGACCTTTGCTCACAACCCCTGAAGCCAGTGGGAAGCCTTCCAGAAGACTTCTGCTCTGTCTTTTGTTGAGAGATAGTCTCAACTTGAGATTTAAAACCTGAAATCATCTTTTGTTTTTTTTATTCTGTAAAGTTATTCAGGAATAGTTAACACAAATTCACACTCTAATTTTTGGTAGGAGACATTTTAAGGTATTCTATGACCACATATAATCAAGTCAGACAATCTGCAAAACCAGTCAAGGCAGATGCTTTTTTCTGTAGTGTTGTATCAGGATATAATGGGCAAGCAAGAGAACAACAAAAGGGCAAAAGCTTGAGCAGGAATTAAGACAGCCCACTGCCACTAACATGCATCAGATGCACTATAACCTGCACTTCCCATGTAATGCACTGAGTAGGAGAGGCAGGGACACTTTTAAAGTAACTTTCTATGCAGTTACAAATATGATGTGTCAGTCCAAAGTTGTGATTTCCCAGCCAAGTAGTGGTTGGTATCTGTGACATAAAATCATGTAGAAAGCAGAGGTAGGACAAAGGTGGCAGGTTGGTACTAGGCAGTGCTGGCAGGACCTACTAGGATGTGTATGCAAAGGAGATAATCTGAGCCACATAAAGAAAACTGGGGTAAGTGAAACCACCATTGGCTGAACAAACAAATTTAACATGCTGTAAAGCACCCTGGTCACCTGCCCTAATGAAGCTAAAAAGCCCTCCAATCAAAACCCCAGCCAACCAACCAAAAAAAACGCGGCGCTGAGGTGAGCAGAGATG